>JALRMF010000411.1:0-40759 GCA_026120015.1 Dendrostoma leiphaemia | reverse complement strand
ATATTACAGTAGTTTTTAAAGCAAGATTTGTTTCTTTTATCTTATTATTTATAATTAATTATTTAACTACTAATTAATATTAATAAGTTAATTTTTATATATAAAAAGGTTTAAATAAGGGGTGAAAATGAGTGTATTTGCTATTGTTGTTAATAATGTTTAGTAAAAGGAATAGAAGGGAAACTATTGTTGTACGCTAAAGGGATTAGGCGTATATGCATACGGTCCCTTCCAATTGCCGTTAGGCCGAATTGGCCCAACTAGCCATTTGGCCAGCTGGTTCCTTCTGGTGGCCATATGCCTCTGGTCCGAGGCGGACCGGGCTATTGCTATAGCTATCAACCTATAGTTTCTATAAGGAAGACGCCTACCTGTTCCTCCTTACTTAAAAAGAACTATAGGTAGCCTTATTTGCATATAACAAAGACGGTTTTATTGTTATAAATAAGTTGGTTTGTTAAGTTGTTAAATTAAATGCATAGGCGGTTTATATCTATAAAGCAAAGTAAAAAAGGCATTAAAGTGTTTAGTATATAAAAGTTAACGCGCTTAATTAAAGTATTAATAGCAATAGTTTTAATTAAGTTTGCTATTAATCCTTTGCTAAATTTAATTAAGACTTATTTTGCTATTGATTTATTAAGCTTAATAAAAGGGTTTTTTTGTTATAAGGCAAGGAATTGCTTCTTTTTAGCTATAGATATCTTTGCAGCACTTATATTAAGTAATATGCCTTAGAATTATAACTAGGTATAGCGGTTTTTGATAAGGAATTGCATAGCGTTTATATTAGGGCCATTAGCAAAATAAATATTATTGCTAGTAAGGCAGTATAAGAAGCTTTGGTTTGCAAGCTAAGTAGAGGCTTTGGTTTTTTTTTTATAGTTTTTATTATTGTTGTTAACCTTGTTTTCTAGCTATATTTAGTTTGCTTTATTACTTTTATAACTTGCTAAGTATATTTTAAAGCTGTTAGGGTTATTGCTATTAAATTAGCAGTTAGCAATAAACTAATTATATAATTAATTGCATTTTTTTTAAGAGTATTTTATTAATTAATAATCTTTTTTGCTATATATATAACACTTTTTTTTTTAAGGCATATATTGCTAAGAAAGGCAATTATTGTAATAGTTGCTACTATAGCCTTAGAAGCTGTTATATAGATAAAAGCCGCTATAAAAGCTGCTACAAAAGCTTTTACCTTTGCTATAGTTATTATTATAGCAGTGGTTTAAATAGTATTGGTTATCTGCTTTGTTAGCGGTTAGTTGTTATTATAGATTATAGGCGAGGTAAATCTTAATTAAAAAGCATAGGTTGGAAAATAGCTCTTTGCAGGTAATAATAAGCTTAAAAAAAGTATATTTAAGTTTATATACTTTATAGCAAGCTTTGATTATTATAGTTTTAAGTGTTTGTTTGCTTGCGTAATTTAGTTTTAAAGTATATTAGCATAATTATAGCTTATTAAGCAAAATCTCAAGGATTTTATAAAGGTTTTTTCCTTTATTCTACTGCCTAATCTTATTAAAGATTATTAAAGTTTAGTTTATATAATAGTAAAGATAGTTAACTTTTATATTAAAATGCTATTTAATCTTAGTATAAGCTTTTATAAATATATTAGAATAAGTGATATAGCTTTTATAAAATTATTAAATGCAGTTAGTTAAAATCTTTAGAAAAATAGCGTAAAATTAGCTAGGCTTAATTTAAGCATGCTAACAAAGATTAAAAAAAGTGTTAAGCTTATTATTTAATAGGTTGTATAGCTTGCTTATATACTTTTAATTTAGGCTATATATCTTTATAAAGCTAGTTAAGGTTTAAATATTAATATAGTTATTTAAGTATTTAAGTAAAGAAAGGGTTTTATATAGGTTATATTGCTAAAGATTATAATAGTATATAAGCAGTTTTAATATTAGAAATAAGGTATTATATAGTATATATAAATAGTTAAAGGGCAATAATTGCAGTTTTATTATATAGTTTATTAAAACTAACGCAAAGGAGCCTTATTCTAAAGGCAATCTTAAGGGGTTTTATTGCAGATATAATTAAAAAGGCACTTTTAAAAGGTTTAATTACAGGCGTTATATAGTTTATTATATATATAATAAAAATAGCAGTTGCAAAGGGTTTTATTATAGTTGTAATAAAGGTAATAATAGCAAAGGGCTTTATTATAGGCTATTCTTTAAAGCTTTTTTAACTTAGGAGTATGCTAAGGGTTTTTTAACAGTCTATTATATATTGTTTAGTTGTTTTTGCCAAGGTTTTTCTTAATAGATTTAAGGCTTTTGCTAAGGCGCTTTCTTTTATTATAAAGGTTAAAAAGGTTTTAATAGCAAAATGCTTTGCTATTATTTATAAGCGTATAACTTTAGGTTAAGTTTTAGGTTTTAAAGCTTAACTAAGTTTTATTTAAAAGGTTTTTTATAAGCAGCAAAAGCTATTAAATATAATTTAATAAAAGCATTATTTCGCTTAGTATAAACCTTATTTTAATAAAAGACTTGCTTAAGGTTGCGGTGCAGGTTAAAGGAGATAGCGTTAAATATATTAACAGTTTATCTATTAAAATCTTTACAAAAATAATAAAAAAGGTTATTATTATATTATTTAAAGTAAATAGCAATTACCTTAGCAATTGCTATATTTAAGTATATTTAACTAATGCTTAGCTATACTTTTTTATATTAAAGGCAAGGGTTAAATAAGGGTTATATTGCCTAAGAGATTTTGGTTTTTGCTAAAAGGTCGCTTAATATTAAAATAGGCTGCTAAGCATTATAAAGCTAGTTAAATACTAAGGTTTTTATCTCTTTAATTAAAGGGTTGTTTAAATTGCTGGGATTAGCTATACTAGTCTAATTTAAGTCGCTTAATCTAGGAAATAAAGATTTCTAAGATAAATATAATATAATAATAGGATGTAAGAGGTAAAAAGCAAGGGGGAAATTGAGTTATTATGTGTATATGCATATGCTTAAAAACAGAGTAAAAATAAATGGAAAAGGGGTTAAAATGTAGTGTAGGATGCTTTAGGGTTGTTGATATGTTTATTTATATATGCGCTATTAGTGCTTTTATTGCGTAGTAAGGATAGGAAAGATTATAAGATTTTTATAAGGGTAGAAGCACTTAATAAAAAGGTTTACTAGTTGGTTGCTTGCTGTTGTAACCTTGTAGGAGGTTTTAATATTTTTATATAAAATTAATTGTCTTTTTAAGAGTATAATATAGCATTAGACAAGCTGCCAGTGTTTATAGAGAGGTCTTAAAGTTATTTATATGTTATTTTGCATTATAGATGCATTAAAAAGGTTGCTAATAATAACTTTTGCTAAAGTTTCTTAGCTATCTTTAATAGTTAAAGAAAATAGCCTTTTACTAATAATAACTTTATTAAAGTCTCTTTGCAAGTTATTTATTGTTTTTTGCTAAAAGCATAAAGCTTATTATTATAAATAATATACTTTTTTTAGAAAACGTTGCAGCGGTTTTTAAAGCAAGATTTATCTCTTTTACCTTGCTATTTATAGTTAATTATTTAATTACTAATTAGTGTTAGTAAGTTAATCTTTATATATAAAAAGGTTTAAATAAGGGGTGAAAACAAGTATATTTGCTATTATTGTTAATGATATCTAGCAGAAGAAATAGAAGGGAAATTATCGTTGTACGCTAAAGGGATTAGGCGTATATGCGTACGGTCCCTTCCAATTGCCGTTGGGCCGAATCGGCCCAACTAGCCATTTGGCCAGCTGGTTCCTTCTGGTGGCCGTATGCCTCCGGTCTAAGGCGGACCGGGCTATTGCTATAGCTATCAACCTACAAAGTATATATTAAAGTTTATAATATTTGCTTTTTTATTATTAAAAGTCGTAATATGGTTAAAAGAGAGAATATATTACCTGGCTAATATTTAGTAGCAAATTAGTGGAGAATGCAGGAAATTTCACCAAAAGAGTAGAGCCACTCACTTGCTTGAAAGTGGGAGTACGCCAGGCACTTGATTGACGCATTATGCCTTTCCTTTGACCCGCTCGCGGTTAATTGGCCCGACCTGCAGCTGTGGTGATTTTTTCCATTGCCTACATCCGGTGCTCTGTGCGCATTCTGGACGTGCTCATTTAGTCATTGCAATACATTGCCACATGGTTTCAATATGACATGCACGTGCATCTTGCCATGCGACCATGCGCCTTACCGTTGCCGTGCTCCGCATGCTTATTTGTACTTGAGTAGAAGCGAATATGATCAATATGTTGGCAGCACCGCGCTGAAGCGCACTCGCTCATCTCCCGTCATACATTGTGTATTATCATTATGGAGACCTTGGCTGCCTTGATTCTCCTTGTTCTCGCGTCTGTCATGGGCGTGGCTTGTGATGGCACAATCAATGGAACAGCCCCCATCATCGATCTTGGGTACGAGGTATACTGCACCAGAATACATCCTCGCTGGTATAGAGAAGTGTGTTGACATTCTGTCCTTCAACCAGGTCTATCAGGGTTATTACAATTCCTCTGCGAATCTGAACATCTTCAAAGGGTACGTGTCACCTGTGCGCGATGCGAGGAGTTGTTGCGTTGATTTCCAGTGCCTATGTGGTTATTGACGCCGCCCTTGTCACATAGCGTGCGATATGCCGCACCTCCGGTAGGCAGGTTGAGATGGCAGAAACCTCAGTACCCCGCCGTGAACAGGAGCGAAACTCTGCAGGCAACAACATACCCATCTCGCTGTCCGCAGTCTCCAAGCTCACCGCTGTAAGTCAGTGTTGCTCCATCGCATTCCGCTACACAAGCAGGCTCATTTCATGCCCTGTGATAGAGCAACAAACTTTAATTTTGAACGGTCTGGTCTGGGTGACGAGGACTGTCTGTTCGTCACCGTTCTCGCTTCGCCGGAGTGAGTAGTTCGCACGAAAAGACGTCGGAGCCACCCAGCGTTCGACCCAATGGTGTTTAGCATGTTAACTCGCGAGCTTCCGCAGTGCCGAGGGCCTGCCAGTCATGCTGTGGATTCGTCAGTACTCTCCCCACAACGCACAACATGACGAACACTCGTAAGATGTCCCGCTCTGGCGAGTTGTTGTTAATACAAGGGACGTAGACGGGGGAGGGTATGGGACAGGACAGGGCAACACCGAGTTCTGGGAGCTCTTGAATACCAATAACAACGGATTCGTCCTTGTTCTCATCCAATACCGCCTCGGAGCGTTTGGATTCTTGTCATCGGAGAACATTGTCAAGAATGGTGGCGTCCCCAACGCGGGTGTTCACGACATGGAGTTCGCCCTGCGGGTAAGCAGCCTTTCCACGATGGATACTGCCCATTCCATGGCCTTTGAGTGTGTCGTCCAACTCGGAATACATGTCTTTCACCGAGGATTAGGAGCGGACCACCGTGTTCTGTTCAGACAACCCATCAACATGTTCCAGGGGAATAGCGCTGACTTGGTTTACGATCCAGTGGGTCCAGAGCCACATTGAAAAGTTTGGAGGCGACCCAAACCGTGTGACAATATCAGGTGAGAGTGCCGGTGGAGGGGCAGTAATGCTCTTGAGCTTGATCAACGGGGGAAGTGAGGGCACTTCTTTGTTCAGCAACGCCATCACCGCGTCGCCTTATCTCCCCATGCAGTGGAACTACAATGGACCGGAACCACAGGGCGCATACGAGAAACTCGCTGCTGAGGTTGGCTGTGCGGGCGCCCAGTCTGTGTTTGAATGCCTTGTGGCTGCGGATACCATCGTCCTTCAGAACGCCAGCGCACATGTCAGCGGGAGCGTCAAGTACGGACAGTGGGCATTCCTTCCGGTCACCGACAAGGACTACCTACGCGAACGTCCATCAGTGCAGCTCAACGCGGGCAAGGTCAATGGTCTGAGAATGCTGACGGGTGTAAGCGGAACTTCAAGCCAACCACTGCCATATATGCACAATCATGCGGAGACCAGGTCACGAGGCTGACGAAGATCTGTAAACCAGAATAACGCCGACGAGGCTCCGGGATTCGTGCCGCAGAACATTACATCGCCATCTGATTTTGAGGACTTTGTCACGGGTCTGTTCCCACTCCTGCCAAGGCGAGGCACAGACCGGCTCATTCAGGCATACTCCATCGCACCGGTGACCCAGGGACCCCTATACAGCACACTGGGAGACAGAGGCCCAACAGCCCTCAATCAATCAGAGTTTGGCATTGGGCAACAGCAGCGGGCGAACAACCTCTACGCGGAAACAACCTTCGTTTGTCCTAGCTATTGGCTCGCGGATGCGTACACGCAGCCCTACTCGGGCAGGGACGGCAGCAGTACGACCAAGAAGTCCTGGAAGTATCAATTCTCGGTTCCCCCCTCCGAGCATGGCGCAGATCTTGATGCGTACCAGGCCTTCAACAGAGAGGCTTTGGGCAAGGGCACCATGACCTCGGCTGCAAGGAAGGCGGTCCAGCTGGCATGGGGACGCTTCATTATATATGGTAAGTGGCCTTGCAATGGCAAACATTATCCTTCTGCACATCGAATCGCCTGTGCATACTTACGAGATGTCGATGATTCCGAGCATCCAACTGGGACATGGGCAACCTGTTGACCCTCGCGTCTTGTATAGACGATCCCACTCTTCCCGAAGACCTCGTCCAGTCTCTGACAGAGAGGGCCAACGGAACATCGACGGGAGATGATATCAATGCGATATCCACCGGGAAGTGGCTGGAGTGGTCGGGCCCTGGAACCCCCCACAGCCAAATGCTCAACATCAACATGACAGGTGGCGTGCCAGATGTGATTAGCTGGACACCTACCAGCGGAACGACTCTCAACGTGACGCAGATGATTGATCCCGGCCTGAGAGCCAGGTTTCGAACTGTAGATGCAGACGCGTGGGAGGCTGGCCGCGGTGTGAGGTGTGGACTATGGCAAAGCCTTGGGGCCGTGGTTCCAGAGTAGAAATCCGAGGACTCAAATGGACAGCGAACCATTGGGGCTGCTGCAGGCTCTGCAAGGGAGCGATACTGTACGGTACGGCAATGTGGCAGTCATATTCTTGAACCATCGCACCGCATCAGGCTGGCCCTGTTTCCAGGAGACTGTGCTCCTGACTAGAGTCCGCGATACATCTGGGGTGTCTTGTTGTCTTGCCTCAAGTTCTACATCGGTCACTTCCGACATTTAGCAGCAGGGCAAAAGAGGGACCCTGTGGCTTCCCACGCCAGGCAATAATCTGCTTGGGTACTCGAGCACTCTACACTCGGCAGGTAGGGGGCACATCGCTTCAAACTGATCCATGTTTCTCCATAACGAAGTGGAAATACCAAGTGGTAGGTGCTCCCTCGATGCTCTTGCTAACCCAAGGCGAGAAGTGATATACATACATACAAACACAGACGTGTGTGCGTCGAAGACTTCATGGCCTTGTGGCCTCACAGCCCAACGCAACCCACGGAGTTTTCGAGACTGCTGAGTCGTCTAATGTGAGGTAACCAGAGCCGGATCCGCAATGCTATGACCGGCCGCAGCCCGAACGAATGCGTTGAGGATCACAAGGCCGCAGGCTGACGGATGCCGCGGCACAGGGCGACACGCAAGTACATAACAAGCCACACCGGCCCAGCAAAACAAGTTGGATCACGGTTGCTAAGTACCGCGCTTCAAGCAAGGAAGTCCACAAAACATCAACAACACGCCGTGGTGCTCGGTTCCCAGCAAGGACCCCGCGCTCCGGGACAAGCACATCGTCACTAAACAATACTCAAAAGTCATGCAGTGAGCTCACAAATCCGGACAGTCGCGCGCCCACTGACACCATGCTTGCAAATTCTTCGTCTTCGCTGTGTCGTCTATTTTACACTATTGACACATCACCCGTATGCTACCAGCTCATGCACCCAACAAACCATCAACACGTGAGAGATGCCCTGTTTCCAAGACCACCCGCATCAACAGCCTCAGGCTCACAATAGCATGCGCCTAGGATCCTCAATGTACTCCTTGATCTTAACCAAGAATTGGACGGCCTCTTTGCCGTCGAGCAGACGGTGGTCGTAGGTCAGGGCGAGGTACATCATAGGCCTGCTCTCGACCTTGCCGTTTACAACGACAGCGCGGTCCTTGATGGCGTGTAGACCCAGGACGGCGGTCTGGGGCAGGTTGATGATGGGCGTGCCCATGAGGGAGCCAAAGACACCACCGTTGCTGATGGTAAAGGTACCGCCGGCCATGTCCTCAAGTGTAAGCTTGCCATCGCGCGCCTAAAGCAGAGCAAAGTCAGCGTCTTCAGGTACCATAAATGGCAAAGCCACGGCGGCAGAAAGAAAATGTAACGGACCTTCTTGCCCAAGTCCGCAATGGACTTTTCAATACCAACCATATCCTGCTTCTCTGCGTTGCGCACGACCGGCGTCACCAAACCTTTCTCGGTAGCAACAGCGACGCTGACGTCCACGTAGTCCCTGAAAACAACCGTGTCCCCGCCGTCAGGGCCCTCGATGGACGCGTTGACGACAGGAAGATCCCTCATGGCCAGAACAGCAGCGCGCGTGAAGGCGCTCATGAAGCCCAGCTTCACACCCGTCTTCTTCAGGATCTCATCCTTGTAGAGCTTGCGGAATTCCATGATCGAAGACATGTCGACCTCGTTGAAGGTGGTCAGGGAAGCGGCGGTGTTTTGTGACTGCTTGAGACGCTCGGCGATCCGGAGACGCATGCGATTCATCTTGACGCGGCGCTCCTCACGGTCGCCCATAGAGGAGGTGGCATCGCTCGACTCCCGGGCAGGTTTCTGAGGTGGTGGTGATGGCTCCTTCTTCTCGGCCTTCTTCTCGGGAGCCGGGGGCGGCGGTGCGGGCTTGCTCTCGTCTTTCTTGGGTTCTGGTTTGGACTCGGACTCGGGCTTCTGATCGGGCGTCGACTCCTCCTTGAGTGGCTCCTTGGACTCTGACTTGTCGGAGCCCTCGGGAGGAGCCCCGCCGAGCTCTAGCCTGACGATATCTTGGCCGACAGTGACGGTATCCTCCTCATTGACGAGAAACTCCTTGATGGTACCGGCCTCGGGTGCGTTGACAGCGACATCTATCTAGAAGCGGAAGGAGTCAGCAGGGGGCCCAGGGCCCGCTCGACACGCAGTATGCTGGGAGGCCCGCGGAGCAAGCTTTGTCTGGCGCACCTTGTCCGTCTCGATGGTGGCAATCTCCTCGTCCTGCTCGACGTATTCGCCAATCTGCTTACTCCATTGCTTCAGGGTGCCTTCTGAGATAGACTCGGCCATCTGGGGGACCTGCACGACCTTGTCGGCGTAGGTGCGGACATGGCGCATGAGCAGAGGTAGCGGGAGGGTCGTGGCCTGGTGCTGGAGAGACTGCAGCGGGCGCATGTGGACAGCGCGGGCTGTGGTTCGTAGAGTTCGCAGCATTGTGAACGGTAGCGGTAGAGGTACGGCCGACTCGGCGGGATGTCAGCGGTGTGAAACAGGACGGGTGTCGGCGCAAAAGAGAGAAGAGCGTGGGTGGCGGCGCAGCGACGAGCTCCCAAACCTGCGACAAGGGGAGTCGGAGAGGACAGCTGCGGGATGAGGCAATTCGCAGGCGGAGAGGCTGCTGCAACGTTGTCGAGAACAAGAGCCGAGAGGGAGGCGAGCGCGTGGAATAAAAAGAGGAGGCACTCCGTCAAGTACAGCAGGCGAGAGGAGAGGGTGGATAAAATGCAGAAGAACCCGAACAAAACCAAAACTGGATCTGAGGTGGAAAATGTCTCTCGTCCAAAGACAGGATCGCAAGTAGGTATCTGGTGGTACCGGATTGGCGGAAGAGGAGTAAATAGAAGCTTGCAGCCAACCCCTGCCCAGTTTTGCAGGTCCTCTGTCTGGTCAGCTCTCTGCTGCAGATGCTGTGCAGTACCACTACCAGCCAGTCGCCAGTGCCCAGCGCCGCGGCCGTCTTGGTCCCCACATCTGAAGCCGGAAGTGACGGGCGGAAAAGGGAACAAGCAGGGGGCAAGGGGTGCCACGAGGGGGATACCGGCACGCGGGTACTCGTGCTCACGAGCTTGTTCAGATCCAAGAGACGACGAAGCCTGACTACGAGGTCCCTCTGACCTCGGAGCGCGACCAGCTGTTAGCGAGTGGCAGCGGCAGCACAGGCCACCGCAAGACACCGTAGCCTATAGGCCCCATCAGCTTCCCACGCACCCAGTGAAATTGATGTCAGAGCCCACACGGCGCGGGGAAGACGCCCAGACTCGCAGCCCAATCAGAGGTTGATCCGCTGCGATTACAAAGCTGGGCCGCTGGAACCCCCCTGGGGAGCTCCATTCTCTGCAGACCGGCCTCAATTGCAAGGCATCCATTACACATCCGCCGGCCGAGCAGATCCTCCTTCATTGACGAATCGCCGGAAGCTCTTCTGGCGCGCGTACCGAGTGGAAGCGCAACTGAATTGACTGCCCGCTCGCCATCGACACACGCCCTGCACCGCGTCTCACGACCGATAAGGACGCTTTGCGACACCCGTCTTGTCGTCTGTCCGTGCCGAGTTGAGCTGGCAGTCTCACTGGCCAGACGAATCCCGCGCGAGCGTCACGACCTCCCCCATCCCGACCAGATCCCGTCGTCACCTGCGGCCTATTTCCCCCCCGGCGCATACACCACCAGCTTCATACAGTCTGCCCGCCATGTCGTCCCGGCAAGCTGCTCTGTGAGCCCTTCCGCCCTCGCCCCTAGTCATATAGACGGCCAACTGACCACCTGGTCTAGCTCGTTGTACCGGCGGTCTCTGAAGCTGGCCCTCGACTGGGCCGTCCACCGACACCTGTGGCGCGGCCAAGCCATCTACATAAGATCTCTCTTCGAGGCCAACAGAAACATCACCGATCCCAGACAACAACGGGTATGCTGCTATCCCTGGAGGCGGGGCCGGCCTGCTCGGACTACGACCTGTTACAGAACGAAGCAACTGACTTATGGCGTCGCTGCAGGCATTACTGAAGGAGACGGAGAAGTTGCTGGAGCATTGGAAACACCCTGATCCTTATTGCCACCCAACGGCACCTGGAGGTACGCTTAATACCGGACACGATCGTTCGGGGGTCTGCTGGACAATAGCTGACGCGAGGTGTCGTACAGGTTCCAAATACGAGAGAAACCTGCCGTCTCCAATACTCGAAGGTATGTTAACCCCTTTCATCCTTGCACGCGAGTCGTCGTGCTATACTAATGTTGGCACAGCTCCTCCGCCTCTCAAATTTTAGACATGGGCATGGAGACGGGGCATGGGATCTGTACATAGAGGCGGGATCTCAAGGCATTTGCAAAGAAGGAAAAGACAAGAGTCCATCATGACCCAGACGCATTGCACCTGCTGCTCAGCGCTATGGTGACGATCACACGAACTAGGCGTAGTGGGCTGGCTTTGCAGCACTGTATGAGAGACGGCTGCTGGTCCAAGTTGTTCGTTACAGGGAGGTCAATCGCCAAATTCAGGTCTGAACCAGCCCACCAGAGGCATGCACCGATCTGCACATCCTATCCAGAAGCAGTTTTGCGATACGCGGTGTTCGAGACGCCCGCATCAACTCCCGCGCGGTGTCGAGGCAGGGCTGCCAAGGGTGCTGGATGCGCATTACAGCCAGAATTCTTGGCTCGCAGGGGAAACCAACCGGTGTTGTGATTGAGATGACTGCTTGAGATCCTCGAGTGGATCCATGTTTGGCGACAGCCCAAATTGCTGAGCCGCGCGCCGCGACCCGTCAAAGTCTAATGTTATCGTCGCAAAATGTTCTCGCGAGCGGCGCCCATTCGACGCACAAATTCCAGAACACGGGGCACATGAGAACTGCGGAGGATCGCAAGTTGTGTTGTTCAAGTGGTATTCATTTCATGACCATGACCTTGGGAATTAATGTACAACCCAAACGTGCCGAAAACACAACCCGAAAAAGTGACCCTGTAACCGTGACCCCGATGTCATGAACAACCCAAACGTGCCGGCCGAAAAATCAAAGCAAACCCGCAAACACCTCGCGCATGTAAAATGGCTTTACAGCTCCTGGCTCGCGTTCTTGCCAGTCTTGCCGGTCTTCTTGGGCAGGAGGTCTGTGATGTACATGTCAGCATGATGCTCTGTTTTTGGTCGATGGTGATGAGGATGGGGGAACGGGAGGGACGTACTCTGGTGGATGTTGGGCAGCACACCACCCTGGGCGATGGTGACGTGACCCAGCAGTTTGTTCAGCTCCTCATCGTTGCGGATGGCGAGCTGCAGGTGACGGGGGATGATACGGGTCTTCTTGTTGTCGCGGGCGGCATTGCCAGCCAGCTCGAGAATCTCAGCAGCGAGGTACTCGAGGACGGCAGCCAGGTAGACGGGGGCACCGGCACCGACACGCTGGGCGTAGTTGCCCTTGCGGAGCAGACGGTGGACACGACCGACGGGGAACGCCAGACCGGCCTTGGAGGAACGGCTGTGAGATGGAATGTGTCAGCGGCTGATGCTTGTGATGGAAGGTTGAGGGTACAAGACGCGATGAAGACGCGTCCCGCCTGGCTCTCAAGGAAAGGCGGGAGGGTAACTCACGATTGCGCGCTCTTGGAGCCGCTGGCCTTGCCGCCGGACTTGCCTCCAGTCATTTTGGATGTGAGTGGGTGGGTTGGAAAGGTGGGGAGATGTTGTAGATGATGATCGAGACGTGTACGTCTGACGTTGATGCAAGTATGCAAGTAAGAAGGGGTTGTGGTGGGTGTGGGTGGTTGTTGTTGTGGTAAAGTGTGGGATGTGGCTCGGGGGTTGAAAGGCGAGGTGTTGATGGTGGGGGGAAGGAACGCAAGTTAAGTAGGCGTGCCTCGGAATCAAAGCTAGCAGCCGCATCACAGAATCACCTTCCGAGCTAAGCCTAAAAGAAATTGATAAGGATGCTTGCTACTTGGACAGCCAGATGCATTACTTGAACAGGGTGAGCTGGTTTCCAACCGAAAAGGTCCTGTTCGATTAATGCACTGCAACGTTCAAATAACAAAAAGATGGTCCCACACCAAACTGCAAGGTGCAGGGAGGCAACTGAGGGTGGACCTGGGGAACCTTGGGTTCTTGATACCTGAGAGAGATGCAACAAGCCTTGTCATTGAGAATAGCAGGTCCTTACGCGCCATCTGGCAGCGACAGCCTCGCGTGGCGGGTACCCAACGTCGCAGCTTAGGCTTCTTCTTGCCTTTGTCGGTTGCTTTCTCCCCTTCTTGCAGGTGTCTTTTTACTGTTGTATGAAAGGCCGCCTTGGAGTTAACTCCTCTTAGGATTACCTCCCCTTGAATAGTCTCCTCTAGGATAGTCTCCTCTGGGGTAACCTCTTGTGGGATGACGTCCTATGGGTTTATCTTCTATGGGATGATATTATGTGGAAATGTTTTTCTGTAGAATGCTCTCCTATATAATACCCTCTATGTCTGTAAAGAAGCCTAGAAGACCGACACCCTGAGGCTACCTAGGTAGTAAGTTGAGTTGCACCAGAAGACCTAGGATCTAATCTGCCTTGGTGTCCTTAGTCACTGCAAATTGTTTCCTTGTTTTGTGCTGGATGCACCCCCAGGAGACCTGCAATACACACACGACCACTACTTTGGGAAATATGTGTTTATGCTGTCTGGCAATGTTAGAATCATCAGGCTGTGGCTACTGGTAAAATATACTCAGAAGTAGAGGTGGACCTGCAATACACTAAATGGCATGTAGTCTGTCTAGCATAGAATTAATTACGCGCAGACGTTGTAGGTTATTTCAGCGCAACATTGAGACTATGAGTAACCCGCACGCCGTTGAGCCTAGTGCTCAGGGTCGCGCCACTAGGAACAAGACCTAGACATTAGGAAAGCGTTGAGGAGGAATGCAAAGCACTGGCAGGTCATTTGAAATGCAACAAGAGACCCTAAGTTGACATGTTGAGGGTTGCACTCCTGCGCTCTGCTTGCGATAACAGGAGCGCCCTGGAGAAAACACCAAGGAAAAGTGCGAAATATTGGTGTATGCCACTACCATGTGATAGACTTGTCTATGCAAGGCACGTCGCACGCACCACCAAGCGGCTCCAAATGTCACCAACGTGCTTCAGCCCCGTTGAAACTAGCTGGGTATGGCAGAAAGTGCAAAAGCGCGTGTTTTTAACCAAGCACCCTCAGTACAAGTAACAGACCACATTGCTTGCAAGGGTCTTGTTTTGCAGCAAAACAAAGCCAGGCCACCGGGTATCTGGGCCGTGCAAGTGACAGGAGCTCCCTGTTCATTTACCCCACGCCCTCCAAATCCGTATCAGAAGCCTAAGGCCCCTCAGAATCACACTCCCCCCAAATCACCAGCACCCCTCCGGAATCGCGTGCGCCAGCCATAAAAGAACTGTTTTCCGTCCCAAACCCCCAATCTTCCCATCTTTCCACTCCACACATTCAACCACAACACCCATCCCCACCACCAACCGCTCTTCTTTTTGCAACCACAACCAGCCACCGTCTACGGACTTGCATCTGCATCAAACTTCATCCATTTTCATCTTTTTTCCCACAACACCATCAAAATGCCTCCCAAGACTGCCGACAAGAAGCCCTCCGCCTCCAAGGCCCCTGCCACTGCTTCCAAGGCTCCTGAGAAGAAGGATGCCGGCAAGAAGACCGCTGCTTCTGGCGACAAGAAGAAGCGCACCAAGGCTCGCAAGGAGACCTACTCCTCCTATATCTACAAGGGTGAGTTGCATCCCCCTCCCAAGTGTTCCCACCACAAACCGCATCGCGCGACGCGTCTCTTCGCCTGGTGTTTTCCACTTTCCGTCGCGGGCCCTCGAGGCGCGTCATGGATGGGCTGCGCAACCCGCCACGCGACTTCATCAAACAAACAAGACCTGGTCGCTGACTTTGCATCGAAACAGTCCTCAAGCAGGTCCACCCCGACACTGGTATCTCCAACCGTGCCATGTCCATCCTGAACTCGTTCGTCAACGACATCTTCGAGCGTGTCGCCACCGAGGCCAGCAAGCTGGCTGCCTACAACAAGAAGTCCACCATCTCCTCGCGCGAGATCCAGACCTCGTGAGTCACTGCTCCTCGCCAACCCGCCTCACCACTTGCGACTGCACCTACTGACATTCCTTCCTTCTCCAGTGTCCGTCTCATCCTGCCTGGTGAGCTGGCCAAGCACGCTGTTTCTGAGGGTACCAAGGCCGTCACCAAGTACTCTTCCTCCACGAAATAAGCGGTGTTGGTTGGGTCTTTCCTTTTTTGTCTCTGGGCACGGGATGAAGCTTTGGCATTTGGTACATGATGAGATATACCAAGCCCCATTGATCCTTGGGTGTCTTAATGCGTCACGGATGGTCTGCTTTTCGGGCAATGCTTTTACGGTTCTCGGGGTTTGGCGGGTGTACAATACTTGACTTCAGAATAGGGTTTCGGAAGCAATGAACTCGTGCATATGATCAACAAACAATTTTGTGTCCCTCCTATAATCGTCACGTTCTGGTGGTGCTTGCGATGCCATGTTGTGTTGTTTCACTTTGCGCTCACGAGCGTTTGACGCGTCGCGCTGGCCCGCCACAACCGAGTCAACATGGGTCCAGCCGACGGTGGCCGGCAGAGCATCACGACGTGACAGGCAGCGCAAGCGAGGGGAATCGCGAGAATGTGGATGCAAGAGACTGGGACCTGGTCTTCTGGTCGGCTACCTGCCCTAATGCTGTGGCCAGCCGAGATGCCCAACGCCGTCCAGGAGCCCGAGATGCAATGGCTCAGAATCTACAATGCTCACCGCCTGTAGAGACTCCCTGAACAAGCCCCCAGCCCATGTGAGACAGCCACACGGGACGACAACGCAGTAGCCCGTTCTTGACAGCCATCACCGATGATAATACAACATCAACACCAGATCTCGTCGTTCACGTCAAGAGACTCTTTCAACCCAGGCCTGCCTTCGTCCGCTTGACGACGTGCGCGACCGGCTGCAGGATGCCCTTGTTGTCCGTGGCGCCGAGGGCCATTCCCGTGGACCAGCCCATCTTCTCGAGCATGTTGCGGCCCTTGTTGGTCGTGCCCAGCTCGGGCGCAGAGCCTCCCACCACCTCGCCGTCCTTGTACGAGAAGGCCGCGTGGTTGACGCCGCGGCTATTGTTGGGCCGTCCAGATCCTCCGCCGCCTCCCGGGGCACCCCGCTTCACATCCATCCGGTGGAAATAGGTGCGGCCGCGGCGGTTGAAGAAATTCTCAAACTCGATGTGGCGGTACTTGAGTGTCCGACCCGTGCGGTGCAGAACTGGTCGCCGCTGGTCGCCATTGCCGGTCGACTTAGACTTGACGTTGAACCTGAGAGCCAGTTCGTGCACCGTCTTGCGGGCGTGCGAGTCCATGGGAGGGAATGCGAGGCTGTGGGACGACAATGTCAGCATGCAGCAGCATGGGCACGGATGGCTTGAGGGATGAGGGCCGTTGACTTACAGCGCATCGACTCCCTGGAGGAAGCCTCTCAGCTCCTCCTTGATCTGGTCCATGGTCATGCCCGTAGGATACCTCACACGCATATCTTCAGGATCGACGTTCTTGCGCAGCAGACCCTGCGCGCGCAGCTCCTCGCGTTCCTGCTTCCGCTCCTTCTTACGGAGTCGGTCCTTCTGCCAAGTCGCCTCCAGTGTCGCCGCCATCTCGGGGTCCACATGGTCGAAGTTCGGCTGTCCTCGCTTGCTCTTAGGCTTGCGCGGAGGATTGTGCCGATCCCTGTCCATCAAGTCCAGCTCATCAAACACGTCGGCGACAGCACTTGCGCTGGGGATGTAGCCGCGAGCGTGCTCTTGACCCTTGGCCGCATTGGCAGCATTCTTGCCCCGGCGACGCGCAGACCGGTTGCCAGATGAAGGCATGACCTCAAAGCCCTCCTCGAAGTTGAGGGCTAGATCGTCGTCATCCAGGCCAAGCTCATCCGACTTGGCGAGCAGCCGAGCAAGGGCCGCGTCGTCCATGTACTCGGCATCGTTGAATGCGTCATCCACCGCGGGTACCTCGGCATCGTCGGCTTGACCATCATCCTCGTCCTCGTCCTCGCCTGTAGTGGATCCATCACTGCCAGATTCATCTGCAATCACGACATCGCCGTCAGAGCCGCCAAGATCCCGAGTGTTGAGGAATGCTTGATGGCCAGGCCGACTGTTCTGGTCGCCATTCCCGTCCCCGTCCTCGTCTTCATCCTTGTCCTCCACCATGTTGGCGATGTAGTCAGCGATTATGGCATCCTGGTCGTCGTAGCCGCGGAGCTGCCAGGGCTTTGGCGACGGCGGAGAAGGGCTCGGTGGACCCGCCTCGTCGGCAGGATCCAAAGATATGCGCTCCATGGTCTCCTCAACAGCCTGCACCTGGATGTTGATATCGTCGACGACAGTTGTACGGGGCCCTTGCTGCTGGGCGCCCTTCCTGCCCTTGAAGAGAACGACCTCCTCGCTTGAGTCGCTGGCCTTGCTAGGCGTGGGACTGGGACTTCGGACACGGATGGGCGGGTGATCCTTGCGCGATAGGCTGTGATCGCCAGCTGTATCGACGAAGAAGAGCTGGTCTCCCTCCTCGGGAGCATCTTCCAAAACACCATCTAAGCCACCAACGAGGTCATCATTCTCCTCGGGGCCAACATCGAGGGCCTCCAGATCCTTTAGAGGCTCCACAACGCCAGCGCTCACGAAGGTCACAGGCAGGCTGCGCAACTTGCCAAGGCTATCAGAACCGCCGTGGTTGTGGGCTGTGTTGCGAGCCTCATCGGCTAGAGAGAATCCTGGGGATTCAGAGTCAATGAGGTGCCTTTTCCCTTGGAACTGTCCAGGGTCGGAAGAGAAGAGACTGACCGTGGGTTGCCACCGCTCGAGGCAGGAAACGCGATGCCATTTTCAGGTTCTGATCATGGCGCTGGTCTTGGTTCTGGTCCTGGTCCTGGTTCTTGTTCTGGTGGCGCCCGTTCGAAGGGTGAGGACCATTGGCGGCGGAACGATAGCGAGCAGCCTTGGCTGCCCGACCTGGTTTGTTCTTAGCCATGATCAGGGCCCCATGAGTGCTTTGCGAATGGCGAAATGGCGGTTTACGGTATTGTGGGAAAGAAGAGGTGGTGAACGCAGGCTGACGGTGGAAGCAGGTTGAATTAATTAACGATTGATGACTGACTGTGCTGAGTACAAAGTACAAATGGAAGAAGGGTCGATGATGTCGCCCCTGCACGGCCTGAGCACCCATGTGGGTCTAGTGGGTCAAGGCCAGTCCGCCGGATCCTCACAAGTGATCCTCCTATGAGGATTAGTATAGCATAGTACCGTAGTACCGAGGGATATGGTCACTTACGAGGACACACAGCGGCTATAGCAGATATATAAAAATGCTTGGTGATGCAGGAATATCCTTTCAACTCTTTACACTCTTTCTCTCTTTATTTAGTTCAATTGTGCTCATCATTCCTCCAGATTCGAATCAGAGGATACACTGCACTTTGGTAACTTTGTACCTGTACGGTACATCACATCCATGACAATGAGTGTGCATCTTCAAGTTTCTGGCCCTGTGCCACCCGAAAGTAACTTGCGGCTTGATAGCTGTAAGTCGACACCACATTTCATATGACTATCCTGTTTCTTAAAAGAGCTCTTTATCAGTGTCTGTTTCTTTATTGTTATCATCATCATCATCATCATCATCATCATCTTCTTCTTCTTCTTCTTTTGTTGGTCCCATTAAGTCTGCACCGTCTCCGTATTCAGCCGTCACACTACAGGCCCTCGGGTACAGGTACAGGTACAAAGTACAGTACAACCCTCGGTGCGAGACCTGGAGCGTCCAGTCCCTGGACTCCCGGCTACCCAGCTGGTCAGGGTCAGGGGGGCTCATGGCGCCTGAGCACTCCAGATGACATATGCTCTTGGCCCTACCGGTACACCCTACCGGTACCACCCAGCATACCGTAGCACACCCCCAGATGGCCCTCGTCTCGATAACGCAACTACGACACAATGATACAGGGCCCATGACCCACCTTCGACCACCTCGTTCCACCCTCTTCCTCCCTACTCGTCCCAACATCATTCATCACACCCGTTTCCCCTCGTCACCTTCGCCAAGGCAGAAGCGTCGATCGCCGGCCGTCGCTCGCGCTCTAAGGTATTCATTCTCTCTTTTCCGCGATCTCTGAAAGCGTTGGCCGTCCTCGCTTCCGGCTTTCGATGCGTGTTCCGTGAGGGGCATGTGCTGTCCACTAGGCAGGCACCTCTCCTGCCCCGCCCTGTCCTGCCCTATCCGCCGGTCTCCTAACAAGCCGCAACTCTGCACGTCGTCCTATCTACCTCACTCTTGGCGACCGAAATCCTGTCTCTCCGTCTGTTCAATAGACGATACGACGGTCCTCAGCCGACGACGTGAATAGCCGTTGTCGTCGCGCTCTCGCATCCACGTCCGGGGACCCTGTCGGAGCTCGCACTTCACCTGCTCCCGTTTGTATTCACAGCCTGGCTCAACATGGCTGACATGTCCCAAAAGGCACAGCAGGCCGTGGAGGCAGCCATGGCCCATGCTGCCGAGGTGGGACGCTACGGTCGCCGTCTCTTGGACACATTCTATCATGCGGAGCCTATAAACGACCGCGGTTTGAACAGGCCTGTATGGTGTCTTGGCTGCTCATACACCTACGAGCCCGGCCTTCCTCGCCAGCCCGACTCAAACACCACCGCCACCACCCGTTGGACACCCCCGACGACGCCCTCCGCCACAACCCTACCACCACCTCTAAGACCCGTCCCCACGAATCCCCCCGAGTCCTCAGCAAGCAGCTACTCATCTTCGTTGGCTTATGATGAAGCTTCAGAGGACGGCGGCTGGCCTCCAGCCTTCCTGGACGATTTTGAGTCTCGCATCTGGATGACCTACCGCTCCGGCTTCGAGCCGATTGCCAGATCCAACGACCCCAAGGCGAACGCCGCTCTCTCCCTCAGAATGCGCCTCAAGAGCCTGACCGATCAGGGAGGCTTCTCCTCGGATACTGGCTGGGGCTGCATGATACGTTCTGGACAGTGTTTGTTGGCAAATGCCCTTGTCATCTGTCAGCTGGGTCGTGGTGAGTTCCCGCTTGGACATTGTCATACCATCCTCTTCACCAGACGCTGACGACGATGCTACTAGAGTGGCGTCGAGGCACAAAAACTCAACAGGAAAGAGAGATCCTGGCTCGTTTCGCAGACGATCCTCGGGCCCCCTACTCCATACACAATTTCGTGCGGCACGGCGCCGTGGCCTGTGGGAAGTACCCGGGAGAGTGGTTTGGTCCTTCGGCCACGGCCCGCTGCATACAGTGAGTTCAGGCACCTCGATCCAAGTGGTTCCCGGAAGATACTAATAGACGCAGAGCTCTGGCCAATTCCAACGAGTCATCGCTGCGCGTCTACTCGACCGGAGACCTTCCCGATGTGTACGAAGACAGCTTCATGGCCGTTGCCAAGCCGGACGGCGAGACCTTCCACCCGACTCTGATACTCGTCGGCACGCGATTGGGAATCGACAAAATTAACCAAGTCTATTGGGAGGCCCTGACCGCTACGCTGCAGATGCCTCAATCTGTGGGTATTGCTGGGTAAGCCTCTATCTATTCTATGACCACGGCCCACGCCTCCTGGCCTCATAGTTACTGACAGCGATGTTGACGCAGTGGCCAACCGTCCGCATCGCACTACTTTATCGGGGCGCAACGCTCAGGCGATGATCACGAGCCGGGTTCCTACCTCTTCTACCTCGACCCACACGACACCAGGCCTGCCCTGCCGTTCCACGAGGATGTCAACCAGTACGCGAGTGAGGATATCGATACCTGTCATACCAGACGTCTGCGTAGTCTGCATGTGCGTCAGATCGATCCGAGCATGTTGATCGGGTTTTTGATCAAGGATGAGGACGACTGGGACACGTGGAAGGAGTCTGTCAAGTATGTGCAAGGCAAGGCCATCATCAACGTCGCAGACCATGATCCAGCACGGGGCGTGCCAACCGAGAGGGAGTCTGCCATTGACGAGGTGGAGACGCTAAGCGATGACGACGACACGGAGTTGGATGCATGAGGTCGCAGAACGCAACCCTATTGATATGTACGAACGTCGGGTCGACAAGCCCGGACAGGTGCACAGGCGTTGAGTGATTCCGTAGTCGGGTCTGAGTCCCCGGGCGTGGGATGGCAAGGCGTTTTTTGGGGGCCGGGGGGGGGGGGGGCCAAAGGCGTTGGAAATAGCATAAGCACGACAGTGCCAACGTCCGCAGACTGTGGGCACGTAGAGAACGATTGACCCAAGAGTGTCTGATGCCGCCTGGCAACGGTTGTCCGCAGAGGCGGCTCAGGTTAAGAATCCAAATCATCTCTTTTATTTCTTACCCTTTTTGCCGGCCTGCTCAGCCGGCCGTGCTTGTGCGGCTGACTTCAGCTGCGCGTGGCCCTCGTCTTTGATGTGCTTGAAGAGCTGTGTTCGAGAACCAAAGACTTCCTCGCATATGTTGCATTTGTTCTGCGGCTTCAAGTCAGCCTTCTACACGACGAATCATCATGATGAAAAGTCCCACGTACTGAAGTGTCTTGGGCCTGGGCCAGCTTCTTGGCCCTCTTGGCTTTTGCCTTGCCGATCTTCTTTGGTGCTGAGCCTTCACTGTCTCCTAAAGTCACCTCGGTCATCTTCGAGGGCAGCCCGGTTGCCTTCTCGCTTTCCCCAGCAGAACCGGCCTCGGGGTTTGAGGTAAGACGGCCCTCGACGACTTCTCTTGGGGCGTACTCGTCTTCCAACGTGTCCTCCGAGGACGACCGTACCGTGTCGTCTTCCGCTTCAAAGTCATCATCGACTTCCAGTGTAGTCGGCTT
The DNA here is from genome assembly GCA_026120015.1 of Dendrostoma leiphaemia. Lineage (NCBI taxonomy): Eukaryota > Fungi > Ascomycota > Sordariomycetes > Diaporthales > Erythrogloeaceae > Dendrostoma > Dendrostoma leiphaemia. The sequence goes on along the minus strand of JALRMF010000411.1, from coordinate 18,870 downwards.
TGTTTCATGATCCTGCGCCTCCTCATCGGGAGCTGGCGAAATGTTTCCAGCCGACGACTGGCCCGCCGACTTGCTCGGCTCTTGGACGTCCAAGTCTAGAACGTGGCCCTCTTTCTTCATCTCCCTGCGCAGCTGCTGGACGGCCTTGACGTGCTTCTTGCTCTTCTCATGAGCCTCGTACTGCTTCTCGCTCTTGAATATCTTGTTGCAGACAACACATTCGAACTCCTCAACCTCGCTGTCCTCGCCGCTGGTCGCAAACTCATCATTGAATCCAGCCTCCTCGTCGCCCCTCGACTGCGCCCAGTCGGCCACCACACCTTTTTTGTCTCTCAACTTCTCCGCATTCGCAGCGCGTGCGCGCGCGGCCTGCGTGGCTGCGCTGTCGCGCAGGATTTTCTGCCGCTCGGCCTCGGACTGCGTGTTGGGCACATATCGCGGATCTCGCTTCTTGACAAAGGCGACCAGGGACCGCACGGCGTCGTTGAAGTCGCGAATCGCGTCGTCGCGCATCTTCTTGTTCTCCTTCTCCATGGCCCGGCGCATGCGGCGGTCGGGCGCGTCGGACAGCCGCCACTTGTCCTTCCAGCTGAAGGACTTCTTGGTGGAGAAGTTGGACCAGGCAGCGTAGAAGGGCTTGGCGGCGGACTCGTGGTCGTCTTCTGCGGCGCCGAAGGGCGGGTACTCGACGGGGTCCTGATCGTCCCACTCGCAGGCGGCTGTCTCCTCGGTGGCGAGCTGGCCGAAGGTGACGTCGAGGATGCCGAAGAAGCCCGTGCGGCTGTCGTTGAAGGGCACGCGCGAGTTGAAGCGGCCGATGAGGGTCATGATCTCCTCGGTCGTAGTGAGGCGGATATTGTAGTGCGTCTGAGGCCCGCCATCTTCATCGTCGGCGTCGGCGTCGCCGCGGAGGATGGCGTCGCGGTGGGAGTCGTACCAGGCGCGCTCCTGGGGGTCGGAGAGCACCTCGTAGGCGGTCTGGACTTCGGCGAACTTCCTCGTGGCGTTCTCCTCGTCGTTGTAGTTGCGGTCGGGGTGCAGCTCGAGGGCTTTCTTCTTGTAGGCCTTGCGGATCTCGGAGTCTTCGGCAGCGCGGTCGACGCCCAGGACCTCATAGTAGCATGTCTTGCGGGTGAGGACGGCGTCGTCGGAGGGGCCGCCGCCTTCTTGGGAGGACTGCTGGGCACCCATCCCGGGCGGCTCTGGAAGTGGCTGCTCAGAGGTCGCTGTGTATAGCTGTGGGGGTCTTTTTCTATTTGGTGCGTGATGAGAAAGGTGAGTTGAGACCAGCGATGGAAGTCAAAGGGTCCATAGAAGTGGCAAATTTAGACAGTTGCAGTGCACATGTGCTATTTACCGACTGAAGTCAAAATTCAATATAAATAAAAAATGTATGCGCGGGTATTCCTGCCCCGCGGTGCTTATGACGGTGATGCTTGGCAGCCTGGGTACTTGGTAGCTAGATCGAGCACTGCAGCAGATGCGAAGGAGGAAACAGTGTTGGGGCTGGCGCATTTCTCTTTCCGCACCTTTCCAAGAGTTGAACTCGGTGAGGAATGGGTGTGGTGTTCAGGCTCAGGCTGAGCGCTTAAACCAGCCTTGCGAGGATTGGCATGTCTTGGCTGCCTTTGGAGGATACCGTCTAAAGCTTTCCAGATGAACAGGCGATCTCGGCAGGGTCGACCACTAGGTCATGCACACATTGGGCCTAGCCTCCTTCTGCTTCACACCAGCTCTGTCCAAAGGAGCCCACAACTCCAGCCTCTGCCTGGCCCTGGTCCTGGGCCCCTGTTCCCTGTGGCCCTTGTTCGACGTTCTCGGCTCGCCATTCAACATGGTCGACTCTCGCTGCTTTTCTTTTGCCTCCATCGTCTTCTTGAACCATCGACGACAACACCCTGACTCTGACTGGGCCCCAAAACCGGGCCAACGAGTCCAACGAGTTCAACGATCCGTTACAATACAGCATCATACCCACGTGGTCTGTCTGCTCTGTCCTACGACATACTGCTCCCGAGGACGTCGACCCTGGAAGATGAGCCCGAGCCCACGCTTGCCCTTTTCACGATTTACCGGCGACTGACTACAGACATGGAGTAGACTGCCACACTCCCCCCGCCCCTCTCCCCTTCACGCTCTTCTTATTCTCTTCATTTTCACCTGCCTCCCATCTCTAGCTTGTGGCCTCTGGCTCGTCTCCGTCTCCTCCCAGTCCTGACCCGACTGAGCATCACAAACCCAACGCCTCACTGGCCGAAATGTATCCGCCATTCAAGAGCCTCCTCATTGTTACCATATTTGTGTGCTTTTGACCCAGCCTCTGCAAAATAACTGGACCCACGCCCCGGAATCCTGTCTGCCGGCGGCCGCCTTATTTCATAGTTCAGTCCGTTCGCCATGAAATTCGCCCACGAGTTCAAGGAAGTCCTCGACCGTGAGGGCTTCCCTGACCACTGGCTCGCCGCCGCCATTCCATACTCGCAGCTCAAGAAATGCCTGAAGAAGGTCCAGCGCGAGCTCGAGGACCTCGGCCTCGACAGGGAGACCCTCCAGCACCTCTTGGCCGAGCAGACCGTCTCCCCAAACGGCGAGCCCATCCCTCTCGCACGTTACAAGCTGGACCACGCCTCGACACAGTCTCTCAGGCCCCAACTGTCCGTCTATGTTCACCTCCGGGACGGCCAGGTCATTGACGCCGCCTTGTCGCCCGCCTCGCGTGCGTTCCTGCAGAAAATCTCCGGCAAGCAGTCCAGCTACCCTGCTCCCACTGCAACGAGGCCGGGTAGCTCCTCCGATGTGTCGGCAGAGGGCGAGTTGGAGCGCATCGAAGTCCCGCTGGTTTTTGACGGCGAGTTCTTCAACATCCTCCAGACCGATGTGGACAGCCTAGACGCCCTCCAGCAGCAAGAGGAGCGGTCCATGGAGGCGGACATCAAGTCCCTGGGCAGCGAGGTCTCGGCCGTGGTGAGGCCACCGCAAAGATTCTCAAAATCTGACTTGAATCGCTGGCGCGAGATATTCGACCTGTATGTCGACGCACAGGTTTTCTTCTCCTCACACGAACTCGATCACGGCTCTCGGTCGAGTGCAAAAGCCGTACAGCAGCTCGTCTGGTTCCAAAAGGAAGTGCAGAACCGCGGCCTGCTGGACAAGTTCAAGGTGCCCTCCAGCAGGCGGGCCTACAACCAGTTTCTGCAATTGAACGCGACGCTGCTCCAAAATCTCAAGTTCCAGGAGCTCAACAAGACGGCCATCACCAAGATCCTCAAGAAATTCGACAAGCGGACCAGTCTGGGCGCCTCTGTTTCGTTCCGCTCCGCGGTGCGATCGCAAAAGTTCCTCGCCGGCCCTGTGGCCAAGAAGCTGTGCGCTCAGCTCTCTCAGGAGGTTGTCTCCGTAGTGCCTCGGGCCGAGGACTACAACTGTCCTATCTGCTTCTCTATAGCGTGGAAACCCGTTCGTCTGCGATGCTCACATCTTTTTTGCGTCCGATGCGTCGTCAAGATGCAGCGCGAACAGAAGAAGAACTGTCCTCTTTGTCGGGCCGAGGTGGTCGCGGAGGCTGATGAAAGTAAGTCCAATGGTGCCACCGTGCAGGGGCTGCGAGCCTGAGCATGTGCTGACAGTGATATAGGCAACGTTGACGAGCAGCTCTACAAGTACATGAGGCGGTACTTCCGTAAGGAAACGGACGAGAAGCAGCTGGCCAACGACACAGAAAGGGGACGGGAGGTCTTTGGCGACGAGTACAGGCCTGACAAATGTCTGGTGATGTAGACCGCGGGAGAGACAGCTTTTTTTGATACCCGAGCATGCAGTATACGGCATGCGTGCAGCTGCATTATGCTCTAATTCCATCAAATTCTACACTAATGGCTCAGTTCGAGCGTGAATTTTGCAACGTGCCACCGCATCCTCTGCCTCGATCGCTCCACGACACTCGATTCCCATGCTACTTATTTTCCTTGTTGCCGGCAAAGTTTCCGGGCGGATCTGGTGGCAAGACCTTCAAGATGTCTTCTCCGAGGCCTGCTCTGCCGCATGGAGCGCGGTCTTGAAGACAGTTACCAATTCGTCCGTCTCCTCCAGGCCTACACTGATCCTCAGTAGATCCGGATCCACCCCGAGGCTAGCCGCCCAATCCAGCTCGGCGTAGTGCGCCAGCACCACATACGGCGAGGTGATGGTGAAATTCGTGCCCAGACTGGGGCCCTTGGCCGTGGCTATATTGTCATAAAACACCATCGCGTCCGCCTTGCGGTGGAACACCACCGAGAGCAGACCGCCGTACCCACCGTTCGGTAGCTTACACGCATCGTAGTTGGCCCTGGAGTCCTCGTCGTACTTGGGATAGTGAATTCTGTTGACCATCGGGTTCGCCTGCAGCACTTCGCAGATGGCCTCGGCGTTGGCGTTGATGCGGTCGATGCGCGTGTCAAAGTCGCGGCTATTGCGCTCGAGGAAGATGGCGTCCTCGGCCCAGTAGGTGTCCTCGAACTCACGATCCGCGGCTTCCTTTAGCGCGGAATAGTACTTGCTCTTGGGGTTCAGCACGGCCGACCCGCCCATGACGTTGCAGTCGCCCGAGAAGATCTTGGTCAGGCTGCTGACGACGACGTCAGCATACTGCAGGACGTTGACGTTGGCAAAAGTGCCGATGGTCTCGTCAACGACCACGGCGAAGTCGTGCTCTTCGGCCAGGGCGCGGATGCGCTTGAGGTTCGGGCAGCTGAGAACCGGGTTGCCGGGGAACTCGCAGAACAAACCCAAGAAGCGCTCGCCGGACTTCAGGCGCTGCTCGAGGTCGTCGAGGTCAGCCTCGGAGGCGTGGCCGTAGAATACGCAGCCCGGGCCGAACTTCTGTAGGATCTTGAGCGTGTCGACGTATGGGAAGCCGAACTCGATGCTCTTCATGCTGCCGCGGGCGCTGAGGAGAAGACGGTGGGTGTTGAAGATGGCGTTCATGCCCATCGGGTAGAGATAGATATCATGCTCGTCCAGTCCATGGACGCCTCTGTTGCTGGGCTCTGCCTGAGGCAGGGGGTGTTTTCTGACGTCAATGTCGCTCGTCAGAGTGCCGGCAATGCGTCGCCTGATGGCCGTCTTGGCCCGCTCGACGAGAGAGATGTCCAGATTCCTTCCGAAGCGCTCCTCGACGAAGCGGGACGTCTCATCGGGGTCTGCTCCATTCCCGTTTGACTGGCCGGTCCTGGCAGGCGCGGACGAAGCATTGTCGTCGATGGACATGGGTCTCTGGTAGCGCCGAGGGCCTTTGCAGGGCAACTGCCTCACGGGGGATGCGAGAGGCCTGTGCGAGTCATCTGGCACAAGCAGGCCCTGGGTGAAGAGGCCATGGCAAAACTCGGCTCGTCTGCTCGAGACGCCATCGCCGCTGTGCTGCCAGTACTGTTTTGCAAAACTGAAGGCTTCGGGGACGAACAAGACCGCAGACACGGTAGGATGGATGGGTTTTAGGGGGGCGGCAGCCGGATTGGACTTGTCCAGGACCAAGTGAACGGCGTCCAGGTGGGCCTGCGCAGGGATTGGGGCCTTGGCTTTGATGAAGGCTAGACATCGCTGAGCAGTCGTTCTGTTAGGGAACAACATGGCCTGCTGGCCTTGCTGGCCTTGCTGGCCTGGCTGGCCTGGCTGGCCTGGCTGGCCTGGCTGGGCGAAGGCCTGGGCGATGAGCTGGGCAAGGGCGGTTATGCTCTTGTGGATGAAGAACCGGGGATAGCCCGTGGTTAGGCTCTCGACCACCCACTTCTCGCCCTCCTCATAGGCGACATTGGATTTCCACGTCGGTAAGGAAACACTGACTGCCTTGAAGGAGCAATGAGACGGTCAGTCAGAGAGAGAGAGAGAGAGAGAGTCTGAGAGAGGCCATGGTGTGGGTAAGGACTGGGAAGACTGGTCATCGACTCACATGAGCCGTGTCTGGAGGGATGGACTCCCCCAGTCTGATGTGCGGCATCCTGGCCAGGCAAGACGCAAAGTGGCCGAGACAAGGGCGAGACGAGAGCTGCTGTACAAGGCGTCGGTCGAGAGGGGAGAAGGAGGGTTGAAAGTCCAAGCGCTGGGACTGGAGAGGGGCCCGGCAAGGCGCGAGAGTCCAGTCGAGCAATTTGAAGACTAGATTTGAGCCAACTCCACACCGGCTTCTTTGCTGCTGCACTGCAGTGTACTCGGAAAAGTCACCGCTGAGGTTGATTGAGATTGCTCGCGATGACACACCGTCACCTGGCACACTTCTCTCCTGCTGTTTTTTTGCTTGGTTGGTTGGTTGGGTATGGTTTTGGTTTGATGTCGAAGCAGGGACTATCCAGAATAGTCAACCCTCCCTCCCCCCCCCGCCCCCCGGGTCCCGTAGTTACTTATTCGGCCGACCATCGGAGCCAGAATTTCGGGCGCCTACATGACGGCATCCGGGCGGCACTTTACTGTACTACGACGCCGGGCCTACTGTAACCGCCGACTCCGCCGCTTCCTGCCACTGCACTGCAGCAACTCATTCATTGACATACAGTCCGTTCAACATTGGGCGAATGCTGCTGCCGACGACTTTGTAGAATGATTGCATTGACGCCACAGCCATGCGCAGTAGACATATTATCGGACCTTTGTTGAAACAATAAAGGCTTCGATTGCCATCCCCAATTTATACCCAGGTCAGTCAGTAGTCGGTGGATTAATTCCAGGCCGACTCGGCTCGGATCCCCCAAAAGCCACTGTCATCGAGGTCGATAATTTGCTGATTTCCAGCTACCATTCTGCAGACCTCATTCCTCGACAAGGCCCAGAGAGCAGGTATACCAAGGCACCTTGCCCTCTCCCGAACGTTGCAACTTTGTATTGTGGGAGATTCCTAAAGGATGACTCCAGTGCGCCGGGCCACGGAGCATAATTGGAGCGCCCCGTCGTCTCCACGTGCTTTGCCTCTGCACGACTGTTCATCAGTCTCAAAGTTCAGATCATGTTGCGTGTCCAAGTGAAGCGCTCATGAGTCCAACACCTAGTCCCCAGGACGCCCAAGATATCATCTCCAATCACCCTGCCCGCCACTCTTCACCTTCATCCCCTGGTGTTGAGGCATTCGGTGTTGGACCAAGGACATGGAACATGCCCAGACCCCCCCGAATGAATAGGTATTGATTACCTCATGTATTCCGGCGTCCAAGTAACGCGCGCGACTCCGACTCCATCCCGCTCCCTGCAGAACACTTCTTGGAGCGGATGTATCGGACATTTGATAACATGGAATCGCTGTTTCAATATGCGCCCGTGTCTACAAAACAAGCACACGAGTGCTCGAGGACGTCGCCGTCGAGCTAGGCACTCGCTATATTTCATCACCAACATTGAAGGTTGCTCGACTCCTGTTCCTTCTTTCGTACACGGGAAAGTACGACAGATCGTAGACTCAGCTTGTGGGGCTGAGAATCAACCCCGCGATGTATTCTACGAGCATGCATCTTGAACCGTATAAACGCTTGGGGATCCTCGCGTGACTGGCTGGCTGCGTGACTGACGGGAAACAAGCCTCCTCGAGCGCTTCCAGTGCAAAGCATTCCAAGCCATCTTCGACACAGCTCAATTTCGGACCGCTGTATGCCTCCATCAGCCCATTGTTCTGATCATACCGCCAGTCCCGGTCATGACAAGTGGAACATCACTCCGCCCACTACAAATGACACTTGTCGTGGGAGTCGGTGAGGAGTAACCAGTGCCTGTCGCTGAACATGTTCATGAAACGAAACGCCCACCGCCCCGGCGAGTCGAGCGGGGACCGCGCGACATTCGTAGTACACGACTCGGACCAGGAGGCGTCCGCCCCGAGTCAGAATAAGAATTGGTTTAGAGGACGGATGAACGCATGTGGCCAATTGGCTCACACGGAAAGGAGAGAAGCCGCCAGCGCGGGTGAGCGATTGGGATCAGCACAGGATTTACATCACAGAGCGGGCTGAAATGATTTCCGGTGTGCCCGGAGAGCGCCTAGGAGCCATGTTCAACAGTTGTTGGAAGACATTCAATATGTATTGAAACCTCAAGCGTCCAGCCCAGGATGAGCGTGTGTCCAAGATCGCAATTTCCTCCATATCGGAGAGGATCAGAACAAAAATAACCAAGCTCAGAAATACCACACCGCCATGATATATAAGCTTGCGCAACCAAATAAGGACACCACAAAGCGCCGTATCACTTCGTCAATCCCGCAATCATTCAAGTACCTAAATTGGTCGCTCAGGACATGAGAGCCCCAACAGTAGCAACACCCAGAGCAAAGACCACCATCAGCCCCCGGTTCTGGGTGAACGACTCCAGGCTGACTGCGCCTGCAGTGGCCACAGCACTACTGCTGCTCGTAGCCGTGGCAGTGGATGTGCCAGTAGTAGTCGTGGCAGTCCCGTCGATGGTAGTCACGCCGGTACTGGTGAGCACGGTGTTCGTCGGCAGCGACATCGAGCCCCCGCTACCTGCGGCGCCGCCCAAGATGGTCGTAGTCAGCTGTGCAGCACTGCTGAGCCGCGTGGCCGTCACCGAGATGCTGTCTGCCGTGGTCGACTGCTCAGCGGCCACGTACGAGGCGGACTGGAAGCCACAGCGGGACATGATCTCGTTGATATCTGACGGTGGCCAAGTAAGTCAGTTTTTGCTCCCCCGAGTACCAAGGTTTTGCGGCTTTTGCATACCACTGTTGTTGTCCGTTGGGTCATCATCATCATCATCATCATCATCATCATCATCGCCGCCGTCGTTCTCTGCAACGGGATTCTGCTGCATGCAGTTCGCGCACTGAAGCAGTTCCTGGTTAGTATTCTGCACCTCCACAGTCTCGCGAGGTGTCTTTTAGAGGTGTCTTAGGAGGTGCCTCACGAGGGAACAAGACCACAAAGAGACTTCGCCTCATAAGACACCTCACAAGACAGAACATTGGCAAATTTTGGATGTGGGAAAAGTTCCTTACCAACGCCGTGATGCTGCCGACGTCAAAGCTATTGTTGACGCAGTAGCACTGCAGCGTCAGGTTGTCTTCCGTCTGGTCCGACAAGGCGTCATCGTTGTCAATGTCGCATGTCTGGCTGAGTTCCCGAACGGGTCGGCAGACGGACTGGCATGTCGGAGAAATGTCATCTGCGTCGAGCTGGAGATCTGCTCGCACGGCCAGAGGGGCGAGGCCGAGGACCGTGTATACGAGGCTGATGGTGGTGTGCATGTTATCGATTAAATGTCGAGCAGGTACTATTCCTGGATGTGCCACACAGCTTCGAGTGCTCTCTATTATTTGGTCCAAATCTTATCTGAAAGATGATGTCGCAGGATGATAAAAGGCCAAGTTGTTCAAGTGATGTCCTAGGCGCTTCACTTCCCACCCTCTGTCATTGTGGAGGGCACCAACGTTTTTATACCTGCCCAGGTATGTGCCCAGAGACATTTTCATCACCGTGTGGATATACCAAGTCCAAAGACATGACTTTTCAGCTTCTCAACGCATGCTCTGGGCGATGCTTCCTCAACCCGGATCCAATCGCGAACGAGCCCAAGGTTGTCAGAAAGCGTCAACCTGTTTAGCCAGAGGCAGATCGTCCAAGCCTCAGCGAGTTCGCTCTCAACGACGAGACTCGGCCACTTCGATTCAGCTGCCTCGCTCTCGAGCCAAGCTGCAAGTCGTATTTGGGCCCTGTTACACACGTTTTTTTGGGCTTGGTAGTACTATGCAGGTAGTATCTAGTATGTCATAACCATGCGGTGTGCAATGCCGATCTCTTCCAAGGTTTCGCGAGAGCACGTCGGTAGCCCAAGCGGGCGGCAACAGAAAAACAGACACGTCCCAAGGAACAAGGCTCTCGAGCCAAGCCACAGGTGTTGGTCTACAATGTATGTACATCTACGCCGCTGCGCCGCCAAGGTCACCGCCACGAAGGCCGCATAATGCGATGAACCTTGGCGCCTTGGCTTGACATGATAGGATCTGCTCCAACTTTGATGTCGATCCGGCCTTTTCTCGAAGTTGACTGAAAGTGAATGATAATCTGTCCAGGACCGGCTGCGCGGTTCGGAGTTCCTCAGATCGGCATCGTCAGCCGATGACTTGTGCAGCACTGCGCGGTACTCTGGTGACGCGCAGCCTGTGAGGAATGCAGACTGTCACTGTGGTAGGTTTTGGTGCTCGGCGAGGCACCCATGACCTGTAGTCCTCCATCTGCTGAAATTTAGGGAGAAACACCATAGTATGCGAGGTAGTCAATGTCAAACCCACCGTTCAAGGCTTCCAAGGTTCCGAGGTTGCACCAGTGGAGTTCCAGAGACGGTCGAGCACAGGCTCATCAATCAATCACCACTGATGCGATGCGATCTCCATTCGTCGATCATGCTATCGCTGTATGACTGTTCCGTATTGATTTGGAACTTTCAAGTTCCAACGAGAAACCCACTCCCTCAATGTTCGCTTGACGTCCTATGCCTCAGCATACTGAACGAACGGTCAATGCCACGGTTGAGGAGAACGACAAAGTCGCCCTACCGAGACAACGTTCTGTGCCGAGCCCTGAAGGGCGGCCATGAAGTCATCCGACGCAGCGACGAGTTCCGCCCGAAAATATCCTATTTCTTCGAGCCTTCTTTCTTGGCCTCGCCATCCGACGAGACCTTTCTGCGCTCCCCATCGACCCCCTCGTCAGTTCTCCGCATGGCGTACGCCATGACGGCCCAAGCAGCCTTCATCGCCTCAACCCTGTCCTGCGCGATGAAGAAGTCAAACCACCGCGTCCGCCATACTTCCAGTCTGCCCCGGCCAGGGACCCCTGGGTCGGGATGGGAACCATCGAGGACTTCCAGCAGGCGGTCCGGAACCCGGACTCTCAGTATGGACACGTGGTGGAATAAGCAGCTCACCACGAAGACGTCGTCATAGTCCACTCCTCGCTGCCGACCGATAGAAGCATATCTCGTCTTCGGGTCCCACTGCATTGACGGTGGGCGAACCATGCGGTAGGCATCGTAGATAGCTAGGCCCTTGCGAGGCCGCTTGGGGTTGGGAGGCTGCGTTGGTGAGGACCCTGGGATGCGTGACGACGAGACGCGGTGCGATACTCCTCGTGTCGACGATGGTCGACCGCTGGCAGCTACAGAGCCGTGCTCTTTGGCGGCAAGCGAAGAGGGATCGCCCTCGACCACCAGGTCACCGGTGTCAGGTCTCATGTCCTTGTCCCCCACCAACACAGCACTGGGGTCTTTTGCTTCGAGGGCCTCTGCCTCCTTGCCGATGGGACCGCCGGACCCACCGCCCCAGCGTGGTCTCGTCGTCCACCATGCGTCCTTGCCAATGCGTTCCTCCTGTCTACCCTCGCGAGCGCGGTGTTGGGCCGCAATCAACGCGGCAATGATCTCCCGTGATAGATCGATCACTGAATCACGCTCTCGCCCACTAGGAGGGAAGACGGTCATATGGCGCGGGCTGACAGCCGCGAGAGGGCCTTCGACGATGCCACGCTTAGCGGAGTCGCGGTCGACGGGCATGCGGTAGACGAAGCTGCAGCCGGATGTGAATTGGGAGTGTCTAGGGTCCGGGCCGAGTGTTTTTATGTACAGGCGAGGCTCCTGGCGAGATGTCACGCTACAGGAGAAGTCATAGGTGACGAGTTTAAGGAAGGAGGTCAGAAGCTGCGTGCGGTACTGAGCTGGCATGGCCGTACCGGCACTCGTGCGATAGCAAGTGGAGGGCCCAGCCGCCTCGTTGGAGGCCTCTGCATGTGCACTTGAGGAAGTATTGCCGACCGACGTATCGTCCCAGAAACCAGTCAAGGTCTCCAGGCACCGGAAGAAATCGTGACAGTAGCCTAGTCTCACATATTGCTCGCCAGGCCTTGGCGCCACTCTCCTCACAGCTCGAAAGGCCCGGTCATTGTCGGTGAGAAGGCCCTGGCGTAGGTCGACGTACTTGGAAGCGCTCGGCGACAATCTGTCGTTACACAAAGCCACGCGGGACTCGGCGTCGAGGGCATGGGCTCCATCCTGCGATAGGGGGTCCCAGCTGTCGAAGTCCGGCAAGCACGAAACGTCCGGTACGAGCTCGGACAGTGCGACGTTGGTGTTCACGTGAGCACCAAGGGCCTCGAGATGAGTGATGTCGACCTGGTCTGCTGGGCGAACAAGACTCTGGAGCAGCGCCGACAGGTGAGGTGAAGACGCAGCCTCTCCGATGGCCGACTCGGCCGAGTCCCCGGGAAGCCGGGGCCGGCAGTCCGGGAGATGCACGGGAGTCGGCGGTGGGACCTCCTTGGGCGGGCCAGAGCTCTCGGGCGGCGGCAGAGGGACTGCGTGATGTGTCAGCGACCCAAGGTCATGGTGAGAGTGCACACACATGTCTGGGGCGAGTCGGGATCTGGGCGGAAACAGAGGGTGTCAAGTCTTTAGCGCCGGCTATGGTGCGAGGTCGATCACACAAGATCAAGCATCTCGTCACAAAGAGGAGCCCCTGCTCGGCACCGCAGCGGCCCAGCCTCATGCGACGGCCTTGCAGCCCTACCGGCCTACACGACACCCGGACGAGGAGGGTGTTCTGTGCTTTGTGCCTTGTGCCTTGAATTCCAGATGGCAGGTGTGACATGACAATGCAAGCACGGCCCTTTCGCCTCATGCCGAGGGCGATCAGCGCCTCGGAGTGACAGATGCGGACGGGGTTGACGGCGGCGAGGGCGAGGGCGGGCGACGACGACAGGGGCGGAGACGAGGGCGGAGACGAGGGCGAGGGCGAGGGCGAGGGCGAGGGCGGAACGAGGACGAGGACGGAAGCTTACTGAGATGTGAGAGGTTGCCAAACATGGTCGCGTGCAGCCCTCATACAAGTGGTTGTACCAGAGAAGTGCGGGCTCTGACCTGGCTTGGCTTGGCTGAACTAGACCGAGCCGAGTAGAAGAAGTGCTTGCTCCTGACAGAGGTGGGCAGCAGGGCGTTTGTAGGATGCGACGGAGCGAGACCAGATTGAGCGCAGCACCATCTCGCAGCGTCGACAAGGCGTGCTCACGTGTTGCGCATAGGTGGAGGTGGAGGTTGGAGGTGAGGTGAGGTTGTTGATAGCGACATGCGCGGTGCCGCGGTGCCGCTGAGCTACGGTTGCATCTCAAGTGGCACACTCTGACGCTGCAGCTGTGAGCACCGGGGACTGGGATGGCACAGGTGTCCTCCGTACTTTGTACCAGGCCCAGGCAGAGGCAGTATGCCCGGCCAAAGTAGGGGTTCGATCGGGAATCTGCAATCCCGCCCAGCGTAGTTGTGGTGGAGTGGGGAATCTCAATGTATTGGTTTTAGTGTTGTTGTTATTGTTAGGTATTTAAATGCCAAGGAACCTTAGGCTAACGCTAGATATCCCCTAGTAACTCTTGCATAGATTATGCCTGCTTATAATCCTTAATAATTTGCCGCCTTTAAAATAAGCAACGTCTTTGTTAATAAACATATACATAATAATTATAATATAAGATAAATTTATCGCTAAGCAAAATATAATTAGCTTAGTTAACGTTAATAACTTTTTTGCTAGCCTTTCTGCTATTTTCGCTGCCTTTTTTATTGCTATTATTAATATTATTAGCCTAAGGGTTAATAATAAAATCTTTTATAGTGTTAAGCTATTAATAGATAATCTTAATAGCAGCATAGATGTTTTTATTAAGTTGGGCTAGCTTAGCAATCTTTTTTTTAATTTAGCATTTAGCAACTGTATAATTATTTTTCTCTTTTAATTTTTTATTAAGTGCATTAAAAGCTTTTAGCTTAGCTAAGCAGTTTATTTATATTTTAAATTTTTTAAGGTATTGCTGCTAGGTAATATTGTAATTTTTATTAGCTTTGTTAAGTGTTTTTTAGGTAACTTTGTAAGCGGTAGTCTTTTTGCTAAGCATAATCTTAGTAATACTATATAATTTCTTTTTATTATTAAGGTGTTTTTTATAGTTGTTATTATAGGTTAATAAAAATTAATTATACATTATATTAAGTTAAGAAGTTAGGTATTTAAAGGGTAATTAGTATTGTATTTAATTTGAAAAGTATAGCTATAGATAATATAACTGCTAATAGCTAAATAGCTAGAAAGGCATTTAAGGTAGCATTATTAAATATATGCTTTAGGTATTTTACTTAAATTTAATAAATATGTAATTAATTTTAGGCTTTTTTTTTTAAGCAGTATTGTTAGCCTTAGTTAATATAATATATTTAGCAATATTTTTATTAGTAAGTTAATTTTTGTTAAAGTTATTAGCTTTGTTAGCATTATTAATATTATTATCTAGGTTTAGTAAGTTGCTTAAGTTAGTTATATTTAATTAGCTAGGGATAAGTTTTTTTTTTTTAGGTGTTTTATAATTATTTAATTTAAGTTTATTAGTTAGTTTATTAGCCTTAGATTTAGTAATAAACTTAGCCTTAAAATTAGTGTTAAAGATAGCCTTGCTTTTATAAGTTGGCATTTTGTGTAGAGTCTTTTCTAAAGTTAACTTATGTTAAGTTTTAGCCCTCTTTTGCAGTTTTTTTTTTTTTAGCATATTTATTAAGTGTAATATTGTTTTTTATGTTATTAGGGTTATTATTATTGTTAGTAAAGTTGTTTTTATTAGCAGGGTTTAGCTAAGTTGGGATTAAGAGTTATAAAGGTTTAAAAGCATTCTTTATAAGAATAGCATAGTTAACAAGGTACTTAATCCTAACGCTCTTATATTTAATCTATTTAGCAAATTTATTGTAAAACTAGCTTTTGCTGTTTTATTAGTTAATATTAGCATTATAATAGCTTTAAATAGTTTTAGGCATTTTAGCGTTTTTAAGGATTATAGTATAAAGTATAATTATTATTTTTGTAAGTTTGCTGAGTTTTTATATGCTATTATTTTTTTAAAGATTTTATAGGGTTAGAATATTAATGATAGAATAGATTTTATAAATGAGATTATTATTGTTAGTATAGTTATTTTATAACGTAAGTGCTTTTATCCTTTTAATAGTTGCTTTGCAAGCGTATTTATTAATGCCTTTTCTTATTTTAACATACTAGATAGCAAGGTTTTTTTGCTATTATAGCTTAAATTTATTAAGTAATTTCTTTTTGCTTATATTAAAAGTTAGCAAAGTTATTAGTAAAAAAGTTATAATATAGTATTAATAAAGTAATGTAAAGATAATTAGCATAAGAAGTTAAAAAAAAAGAATAAAGTAATTAGGTTACAGTATTAATAATAGGTAAAATAAGAAAGTGTTTGCTTGTTAAAAGTAAGGTATATTAGTAATAATTATATTAAGATTATAAGCAGAAATTTGCGGTTAGTATTTTATTTTAGTAGGGTTTTAAAGAAAATCGCAAGCGGGGATTTATGACTTTTAATAATGGAAAAATAATTGCAAGTAAAGGCAATGCGCAAAACTTATAGGTTATATTAATATAAAGTAAATTATAAGTAAAAGTAAGCAGAAAACTTATAGTTTATATTTAATAATAATTTAATTAGTTAGCGCATATGATAAAATGTATATTAATAGTTAATGTATAAAAGTTGCTTTGTTATTAAGATAAAAAGATAAAGAAAGTTAGTTAATAGTTTTTATAAGCATGCTAAGTTTATTATACAGCTTTAATAATTTATTAATATTATTGTTTTAAAAGTAGATAATAAATAGCATATTTAGAGTTAGATTATTAAAAGTTAAGTTGTAGTATAAGTGTATTATTATTATAATATAAAAAAAAACCTTTTGCTACTTTTAAATTAATTTGCCTATTATAAAATATAATTAATTGCTATATAACTTTTTATATTTGCTTATTTGGTAAAATCAGCAATAAGCTTGTTTATATTATCTTCTAGTTGCTATAAGGTTATCTATTATTGGAACTTAAGCCTTAAGCTAATAAATTTAACTATATAATAAATCTTCTTATTTTTAATAGTTTTAGCTAACAAAATGCAGCGCTTGTAGTTTATTATTTTAATAAAATTAATAAGCAAGATATAGCGGCTAAAGGGATTAAATAAGTATAGCTTTAAGTAGTTAATTAATATAATGTTGTGCTGCTTTTAATAAGAGAAGAAATCTAGGCAATAAGCTATTTAACCTATCTGCTTAATAATTTTAAAAAGTCTAGCATACTATAGGCTAAATTTCTTTCCAACTTTTTAAAAAATATTATAGCTTTTATATAAGCGTAGCAAAACTTTGTTGCCAATATTAAAAAATTTGCTAAAATAGCAGCAGTTAAAATAAGCTTTTATTATTGTTAACGCTAATGCTAATAAGTTATATACGCAGATTCTTATTTTTGGAAGGTTTTTAATTTAAGGTTATTTATTAGCTATAATGTTAGCAATATTATTAAGCATAAATCTCTTTATAACCTTATTTAGTAATATGTTTATTAGCAATTGTTTAGCATTATTAAATTTAAATTGCATTTTATCCACTATGTTAACCCATCTCCTAAGGTTAT
This sequence comes from Dendrostoma leiphaemia, assembly GCA_026120015.1. NCBI lineage: Eukaryota > Fungi > Ascomycota > Sordariomycetes > Diaporthales > Erythrogloeaceae > Dendrostoma > Dendrostoma leiphaemia. The sequence goes on along the minus strand of JALRMF010000411.1, from coordinate 2,387 downwards.
TCAGCCTATAAATAAAGTATTAAATAGCTAATTCCAAAGTTTAAATAGTTTATTCTAATTATTTATTAGCCTAAGGATAATATATAGTTATATAAAGTAATTGTATGCTTAAGCGTTTCTATATAGCAGTTTATAATTTAAATAAAAATTTTAAGTTTTAATTGAATAAAACAACTTTTAGCAGTCTTTAATTACCCTTTTATAATGTCTAGAAAAGATACTTTGCCCAGGTCGCAGCTATTTAGCCCTTTTTGCCAATTATAAGAATAATTTCTTTTAAGAACTTATTAATAACAATTAATATTATATTAAAGCCATTATTAGTTAGCGGTAAAGCTATTATAAAGTTTATTATAATTTAATAATATAGATAAAGTAGGCTAATCAGTGGTTATAAATTTTTATAAGCCTTATGTTATTAGATTTTAAAGAGATAACACTTAGGATATTATTAAATAAAATCTTTAAGGTGCTTAGTTAGTTAGTAGACGCAAAATTATAATAATAAGTAACTTATCTTATTATAATTATAATAATTTTTAGTATACAATAAATAAAGAATGTTTATAATATATAATTAAAGAATATATAATTAAAAAAGATTACTATTAGTAATTTTTTATAAGAGCCTAAAATAATATTTAAAGGGCAGCAAGGCAGTGTTGCAACCTAGCTCACTGTTTTAATTTATAATATTAAATATTTTTTTCTAATATAGATTAGTATTATACCCATGCTAAAGCTGTTAGCAAAACTTTAATGCTAGGTTAATTATTACAAAGGCTGCTGCTGATTTTATATTTTGCAGCAAAGTATTGCTAATTTCCAACTTATCTTAAATAAAATAAATTAGTAAAAATATACCATATATCTTAAGCATAAACTAATGCTTATTAGCGTTATTTAAAAAGCAATCTAGCTTTGTAATTAAAGATAGATTTGGCGTATTTAATATCAGCAGTTGTAAAAGAATATTTAAAATAATATTTATTTTATTAAACTTATAAAGTATGTTAATATTAAACTAGCTAAGGTATTCTAAGGCGTAAATGATTTGTTTATTATTAACTAATATAGCTATAAAATTAATAATATCTAGCTAATAAGTAAGTATTATAATAGCTTTATAGTTTATAAAGACTATAACCTGTTAATTTAATATATTAACCCAATGTCGGCATTTTTTCAGCGTTTATATATATTTTAAAAGCTTTATCTTAGTAGACTAATATCTTTTTTTTACAAAGGTTAACAATTAACTAAAAAAAACAATAAGCTTAATTATTATATGCAAAAAATACTTAGCAATACAATCTCTTTATATAATCTTTAGCAGTGCTTTTACTGCAATATAATAAACTTAAATGCTAATTTCTTTAGCAGAAATATTAAAGTCTAAAAAGAGTTAATAATTATAGTTAAAATAATAAAGGTTAATATATTTTATTAGCGCAGCTTTAACAGCAATAAATGCTAATTTCTTTAATTTAAAAACTATTTTAATTAAAATATGCTTTAACTATGCCTACCGTTAATTTTTGCTAGTTAATTTAAAGTTAAGTTTAAGCAAACTAGTTTTATATTATTCTAGCGGCTTTATAATAATAAAAAACCATAGGATATATTTGCGCAAATAGCCTATAAGGCTAATAAAATGCTCTAAGTCTTAAAGGCTTAAGGGAAAGTCGAGTTTAAAAATCGCTTTTAGTTGCTTAGCTATTATTAATATGCTAAATATATTAATTAAGCAATTAAGGATAATAGCGTTTAAAGATGTAATATATAACTTAAAAGCTTTAATAGATATATTAAATTTGCGCAAAGTTTTAAATATTTATTATAGATTTAATATATGCAAAGGAAAAGTTAAGGAAAAGATTGTTAAGTTGTTAAAGTATGCTTTAGCAGCTTTACTTATAAAAATGCAGTTTATCTATTGTTAAATGTAAGGGAAAGAGTTGTAAAAGCTTATAATAGCATAGTTAAATATAAATTAACCTTTTGCAGTTATTACTATAAAAAGCTATTAATTTTCTAAGTATATCTTTTATTAATAGAAGAAAGCTATTATATTAAGGATTATAATATACTTAGCTTTTAATACTCTAGCAAAGATATTATCCTAAGATTTTATTAAATATGCATCTAGCAGTATTATGCAGTTAAAGACTTAAATGTCTATAATTATATAACTTTAATATTTAGGATTGTTTAGCTTTTCTTAAGGCAGCATTTTTTATATGTAAAATATAAGGTATAATATTAAAACCATTTATAGCATATAGTTACATTTGCTTTAAGTAGTTAATATTAATATTATTATATTAATAACCTTGCCTTTTTTTTTACCTAATAAATATATATAATATTTTTTAAAAATAAAGTCC
>JALRMF010000410.1:0-40829 GCA_026120015.1 Dendrostoma leiphaemia | reverse complement strand
AAGCTAATCTTATTAAAATTATAAAAATTATAGTTTTAAATATTATACTTTGCTTTTATATTTGCAATTAAGCAAAATTAATTGCTAATTGTCTTTAAATCTTTATAAAAGGCTTTCTAATAGTTATATGCATAATTAACGCATATTTTAAGCTTTAAGCATTGCTAAATAAAATATTGTGCCTAATGTATTCTAATGCATTTGCTACTATGCATTATTAGCAAATAATTAGCTATATCTCTTATATTTTTAATATAAGGCAAAAATCTATATATATCTTAATTAAGAATGTAATAAATAAGAGCTTTTTTTTTAGTTATAGTTAATTTTTACATTAGTAGTTAAGTATTTACTTTTGTGTCTTTGCTATTAATATAATTGCAAAGTATAGTAGATAAAACATTATAAAGTGCAGCAGCGCGATTTTAGCTTATTTTTTTCAATAATCTAATTACTTTGATTATAGCAATAATCTGATTTTTTTTAAAGTAAGCTAGCTATTATTTATTATAGAGAAACCGCGGGTTAAAAAGGTACGTATTATAAAATAAAAAAAGTGCGCGATTTACTGTTGCGCGCAACTCACTGTACAACCACGTTATTATATTAAATTTTATTAAAGCTAATATAATTAAAATAAAGTTTAAATATATATTATATATAAACTTAGCTTATATTTAACATAGCTAAACTTAGTAAGCTATAACCTTTATTAGGTTTTAACGCGCTTTATAATTTTTAATTTTTGCTATTAAAACTCTAACCCTTGTTACCTGTATCTTGCGCTAGTCTGCGCTTTTTCTTCTGCGGTTCCTCTAGCCAACAATTTCCGTCCCTGCTCGAGGCTAGTTACACAGAAGTACGTAAGTAAGCGCGATGAGCATATATCCACTTCGCAACTCGCCTGCGGAAGTGCAAGGCGCTTCAGAAGGATACGAAGAAGAAAAAAACGAAAAAACCAATGAATGCACATTGTGGTATCTGATGAACTATCCAAAGTCTCGCCCGCCCTACCCATTCTCAAACCACCTCTTCCACCTTCCTGCAGACAGGGCACCCCGAGATCCGATCTCGCAACAGCCGCGCGTGCGTGACCTTGGTCCCCACCGTCCTCCGCCCGCCCTGGCCTTCGTCGTCCTCATCCGCGGCATACCCGCCAAAGTCCGCAACATCGCCCACCGGCTGGTCGGGATGCAGCGTCTGCAGCAGGTGCGTCAGGTGGAACACGTGCCCGCACGCAAACCCCACCAGCGTCTCCGACTCCCACTCGGTGAAGGGCTCCAGGCACAAGGTCGCCGCGCAGTGACCCGGCTCCCACTTCTTGGCGGGTTTGATGGGCGGCGCCTGCTCGGAGCTCATCTTGTTGTTGGCTACCTTCGAATCACCGGTGGCTGCTGCATTCTTTGGTGCCGTTCCGTTGGTGCCCGTGGAGTGAACAGAGGCTGTGTCCGAGGGGACGCTCCTCACCTCGACGTCGATGTGTTCGGCGTTCTTGACCATGACTTCGTACTTGATACCTTTGCGCTGGCCGCCTCGAAGGGTCCCTTGCGCGGCCGCGACTTCGCTTCGCAGTACGCGTGCCACTCCCTCACTGATACTGTACTGGATCTCATGCTCCTTCATGATGTGCTTCAGACCCTCGCGCAGGCCTTCAATCTCCAAGCCTTCGGGTATCCTTCTGACTAGTGTAATGGGATTGATGGCGGTGCCGACTTCTTCCAGCAGACCACGGATGAATCGTGGCTTGTCCATGCTGTAATTCAACAGGTCCTCCCAGAGATCCGGATCGTCTAGATCCTTGGCGAAGGCGATTGCACGGCTAACGTCGCCCAGCCTGTCGATGATGAGGTACAACGCGCGCTTCATCTCCCCAGTCTTGGAGTACAGGTATACCAGCTCGGGGATGTAACTGTGATCTTCGCATTCTTGGACGGCCTAACACAATGTCAGCGTATTTGTACAAGGCGATTTTGTTGTTTGAAAGGAGCGGGGTTCAGTATGATGCTGATGACCATTTACCTTTTCGAAGTTGTACGAAGTCGACGTTTTGAGGAAGTCCATGAGAATGGACTGATCGTACAACGCGAAGAGATGGACCGCCAAGTCTCCGAAGCTATCTACCAGACTTTGGCTCTCCATAACAAGGCGCTCACGGTTCTCACCCACATGCTCTTGGACCCCTTCGCCCTTGAAGAGCCCACGCAGGTAGAAGAAAAGGTACAGATTGAGCTCCTTATCTTGCAGCTGAGACACCACAGCTTCGGGCCTCACCAAGCCGTGTTGGGCTTCGTCCACCAGAAGCGTGATGGCCTCTGAGGTCGCCTCCTCCAGCTCCTCCAGCGTCATTTGATCCTGCTTATCCGCAGGGACGCGCAGCGTCACGAAACTCGGTATGTCATCCGCAACAGCGTCGGCCAGATGGCTTTCCTTGATGAGCCGCATCGCCGAGTCAGCATCTTGCAACCTAATATAGTAACGGAGCGCTTCCCTGTGACGTCCATTGACCTCGCACAGTTTTGCAAGACTTTCCATGACGATCTTCCAGTCCCTTCCCTTCACGCCATCCTCGATGCTGTCGGGGCGCACATCGCGGTACTTCAGCTGATTCTCGAGTGTCGTTGCAATGGTATTGACATCGAACAGGTCTGGGTGCCATCTGTCCAGAAGATCTTTGAACCTCAGCTTGTCGACTTGGATGTAGTGCTTGAGCACAACTTCGTAGATATTGGACGGGATGGGCGGGCGCATCGGCTCGATCGGGATGAAATTGGTGATCTCGTCGAACTTGTCCGCATGGGCAAACGCATAAACCCATTTCTCCCAACGCTCAGAAGACGTCAACACCTTGCCGGCAACTTGCCCGGCCCGTTCCCACTCCTTCGCGTCTATCAGCTGCTGCAGCCACAGCTCGCCGATCCGCCGCTTTTCTCTGTCCGCTATTGCGCTCGCTTGTCTGGTGGCGTCGTCAATCGTCGATGCGGTATCTGCGTAGAAGTCATCTGTCGTTTGTGAACGGCTCGGTGTGCTTGGTGACGTAATGCTCTGGATACTGTCTCCCGTGATAACAATCTCTGGATGCTCGTCTACAAGCTCCCAAGCACGCTGGTATTCGCGCCGCTCCACAAGCCACGAGAGGTGATCGCTCAAGTCTCGTTTTGTGGCAACGATGCAGTCGTAAGGGCTGTGCACAAAGATCTTGGTGCCGGGCCTCGCCAGCGTAGGATGGGCGCTTTGTTGAGCTTGACGTTGAAGCTGAGGCTGGGTGTGACCTCTGATGCTCCCAGCGATACTGGGTGCTTTCGTAGCGGATGTCGCATCGTTGCTGTGCCCACTTCGAACGCTGGCGGCAGAGCTGAACAGAGCCTTGGTGGGATACATGGCTACGTTCCAGACGTCCGTACCGATGCCGGCCATGGTCTCGAGATAACCCTTCGATGCGGCTACCGCGGATGCTGTTTGCTGTGGCAGTACGCCAAGATGATAATCATTGGACGTAAGTCGCTCGAAACGACTCACACTCAGGCTATCTTTGTCAATTTCGGCCTGTGAGACCAGGTCAATCAGTCGAAGTTCTGGTGGAAGATGGTTCTGGCGTCGTCGAAGGCCACCTGAAGGGCCACTGCCGCCGGAGCTCGTCGATGGCTCAGACTTGTGAGCCTTCGCGGTATCCTTTCCTTTGTCTTCATCGTCTTCATCTTCGTCAGGAAGAGGGTACGCAAGAACAAGCAATAGGCTCTGCGTGTACAGGGAGATGCCGGATATGATGCAATCCATGCGGAGACTGTCATAAGGTCAGTTGGGCCAGCTCGCACTGCGAAGATAAACGAGTGACACTTACATCTTGACCATTTCAGCCTTGCCAAGGCTCCGCTCGGCACCAGTCTTGCTAGCACTGTGGACATGGATGATCCAAATGGTGCCTCCCCAGCCAACCAGTAGTCTCTCGGTCTGCTTCTTGTCTCTAGTATGGTGAAGCTTGAGCTTTTCGGCGGCCGGAGACGCAGGGAGGTCTTCGGGAACGGGTTCGTCATCGCTGGCCGGCACAGCTTGTTCGTCGATCCATTCGACTCTGCCCCTCCAGACACCGGCCATAGTTTCCCATTCCTCGGTCTGAGGTCTGTCGTAATGGCCGATACGCTTCCAGGCGTCGTCCGGATCGCCACCATCCAGATGCAGGTGCGAACGCATGATCTTGATGCCGTGTTCATTCAGCCAAACGACAAACTTCCCAGAAAGTGACCATTTGATCGTGCTGATAATGCCCTCTCCAGAGTGCAGAACCGTGTCTTTGCCGGTGTTCGTGCCGAGGCCCATGCTTCCTAGCCAGCCGGACGCGGTGGCAGCAGCGGTGCCCACAGTCGAAGACGTGCTCCGTCCAGGACCACCACCGACGGTCAAAATAAGACTGCCTGCTGTGCCTCCGGAGAGGTACGTCCGGTCGTTCTTATAGTCGGGTGACAAAGCGACCGCATGCACAGGTCTCGCAAAGTTCCTCAACTGCACGTCCTTGAGATCGACCAAGTTTTGAACGCAGACGTTTCCATCCATTGAAGATGTAGCAATGTAGATCTGGTTGGAGGGCAGATTCGGTACTTGAGGCGTCTCCCGAGGCTTTCGAGCCGTGGCGGCTGGGTTTGCAGTGGACTGCCGCGACTCTGGTCGTGGTGACGGGCTTCCTGCTGCGCTGCCCGTAGCTTGGGCGATAGCTCGCGATGCAACATCCGGTTTCACAGTATTGGGAGGAGGCGGGAAGGGAGATATCGAGACCGTGGTCACGGAGGCGGAGTGGGCGTGATATACTCGGACGGATGTAAATGAAGGGAGGTGTAGAACATGCTGCTCTCTTGTCAGTCATCATGGTACACTGAAGAGGGAAGCAGGCTGCTTACAATATTTCCATTGTGAGTGCCGATGATCTACACACTGGGTTAGCGAGCCGTAGCAGCAAAGCACGATACGGCGTGCATACCTGCTTGTCACCAGAAACAAGAAAGGAGCTCGTGGCATCTGCATTTCGGTAGACAGCGCTCAAGTGTTGAGTCAACCTGGCGTATTTGAGACGCGGCTCTTCGTCTTCTTCTTCTTCCTCCTCCTCCTCGTCATCCTCCTCTTCGTCTTCCTCATTGTCCTCCTCTTCCTCGTCCTCTTCCTCGCTGTCTACTTCTGTGGTCTCTTCGGCCCCGTCATGACCGCTTGCTGCCGCGCCATCATCGTGACTGGTTGATGCCTCTTCGACGGAGTCATGGCTCTCTTGCACGGGACTGGTCGCAACTTCGGGCTGCTCGATAGAACTGTTGTCGTCCGCACCGCGCACAGAGTCCGTCATCTTGGCTCGAGAGCTGGTGGTTTGAACATGGCGTTCAATCTGGCCAGTGAATGGGTCTCTGTGCTTGATCGCGTGGGCCAGAACGGAGGGCTTGGTGCCGGTGTATGAGCTGGCATCGAGAGCAGGCGATGTCAGAGGCTGATCGCGGCTTCTGCGTGGGGTCGAACCGAGGAACGGAGCCACGACAACCAGGGAGCTTGGGCCAGGCGGGCAGGAGCAGGGGGCGTGCTGCTCCAGGCGTGGCTCTAGCAGGGAAGGGGCGTGCTATCAATGCCAAATGTTACGATAAGCAAGACGCGTCGACGACATCCCCCAAATAACCGCGTTCAACACCAAAAAGAAGTAACGATCCATACCTCGTCGACGCTGGGCCGATGGGCCGAATTATGACCCTCGAGATCCTCAGGACGACCCCCGATACCCGCGCACACACTCACACTGAGCCTTATGGAGCGCAGCTGTCGAGATGGCGTCGATCAAGTCTTTGGGGATGCACCCGCCCTTGGGCATGGAGGGGCAGCCCGTCGAGGGCAGATACACCTGGGACGTCGTGACGGATGACGACGGAGACGACGAGCTCTTGACCATTGGCCATTGTGTCATCTGGAAGCGGGGCGGCGTCTTCAGGAAGAGCTTCAACCTCGAGATCGAGAGGGACGAGCCAATCCTCCAGGCATTGCTAACGTATTTCCCCAGCAACGATGCGGACCACCTCGCCACCGCCTCTAAGAGCACGAGTATGGATCAGTCTGGCCCTGGCAGAAGCAACGCTGGCATCAGGAAGGAGGACAGCAAGTTGGCCAAGGCTCTGGTCATCTTCCTCAAAACACAAGCACACATCTATTTCCTCTCCGGCACAAGCCACATCGTCCACATGCCCTTTGAGGTTGAGTCAGCCTGTGCTGCACCGGTCGGTGTCATTGTCCAGCGCAGGCCGCGAACGCACAATTTGGCACCCGTCAGCCTCAGATTTCCTCGTGTGCCTCCCAACTCCTTCGTGTCCTCCCAGCTGTCGCTTCTGCCTCAGAGGCAGCACAACCCGGCTGCGTCCTTCTCTGTAGAGGGCTTGTCAATGCCTAAGCAGTTGCCATTGAGGCTCAACACCACAATGGAGAACATGTTCGACACTCCTCTGGGCACCAACGACTCCCAGTGGCCACGGCTGGTCTGTCTCACTGATCCCTTGCAGGAGCTGGGTCTGGTTGTGAGCCACTCGCAGACCCCGAACAACGGAGACCAACCCCGCAGTTCCCTCAGTGCGCCATTCCTCGACCTTGCTGAGGAGATCCTCCATGCCGAGACCGTTGAAGATGGTCTTGTTCTGGCAGTCACCGCAAATCGAGAGGCCAATCAGTACACTGTCTGGCAGCTCACTTACATGCAGAATGAGGACATCTTCACCAAACACCTCAAGAAACGAGGGTCAACAATCAGCCGTCGTCGCAGTTCAATGCAGCCAAGAATCAGCAGCGGTGCCACAACACCTCTCGTGCCGTCCTTCCGTGAAAGTGTTGGCCCAGTACCACCATTACCGCCGCCCGACAAGACGCGTCGGAAGAGCGATAAACTGGAGAGGTCCAAATCTGATGATATATTTGCGGCCTTTGGAGAGACCGAAGGGGAGAAGGCCAAGACCAAGTCCCGTCGGGTGAGCTCTCTGCTTGCTCGTGCCGACTTATCTGCCTCGCACGAAAGAACTACATTCGCTGAGCCATCGGCCGCGTCTCATCATGCTGAAAATCGCCGGATGACGGGTGCCCCACGAGCTCGGCAGAGCGGTGGAGCCAGCAGTCTGCACATCGGCGGCACGTTAAACTCGGGCAATTTGAGCAACCTGCGCGAGGCTGAGGATCTTCTTGACGAATTGCGAGCTGGAGGTGACTTTGAAGGCTTCCATAGCATGGGCCTCGAGGACTACAGCTTCGACGGACTCACCAGAGAGATCCTACTGACCAAGATACACAGCGTATCCATAGACAATACCAATGTCCGCTACTCGCTCTCCACCCAACCGGCTCGCACTCAGTACAAAGTCTTCCTTGTCAATGGCCCGCCATTTGCGACGGACGAGTCGGGCCGCCGGGATCTTCTCATTGGAATACAAGATCCTCTCGACAAGCGACTGCAGCTTCTTCCCCTGGGCATAGAACGACGTGGAAAGGTTGGTCGATCTCACGAGGTCAGAGGTCCAACACTGTCAGCAGCCACGAACACATACAAGATTACTCCAAGCATCCTGACGCGCGCTTCCAGTGTCGTTGACTCCTGCAAAATCGTCGATGGTGACCAGTCCATGATCCTGATACTATCTGAGAACAAGGAGGGTCAGCGAGAGCTAAGCATCCAAGCACCGTGGAGCGCAATGACGCCGCTTGCCTTACCGGTGCTGTATGCGGACAACTTGGGGAGCCTAGAATATACCGGCACTCACGTCAATAGAAAGGTCAAAGGTCGACGTTCTGTTGGCTCCAACATGACCGCTACAGACATTGTCGGGATCCGCCATTCCCGCTTGTCCGGCGTCGTGGATCTCGAGGATAAGGATCACAGAATCCACCGCATTCAGATTCAATTACAGCCCACCAGCCCTCGAGTTCGAAAACTTATCGAGGTCTGCCGGAGCGTCTTGCCCATCGAGTCATCGGAGAGGATGCTTGCTGGGTGGTGGCACATCATGCACTGGATGGAAGAACAAAACATCGACACAGCTGACCGCGAGTGGTCAGCTTTCATCATCGAGATATTCGCTACCCTGCTATCTCTTGCTGGCTCCAATGCTAGCTTTCAACCTTTAGCCCCACCTTCAGAACCGCGGCAGCGTCGGCCTCTTCACACTTCAGCGGGCAGCTATGAGAAAATGCTTCCCTTCGCAGCTCCAAATGCTTCGGTATGTCCACCGTGGGCGCTATCCTCCGCTTGGAAATGGCTAGTGGATGAGGAGGCACCGGCCATCATGCCAAATCCAGTCAACCCAACGGAAAGAGACTTCATGACAACTCACATTCGACTTGCAAATTCCTACATGGAATCACCGAGAGGGCAGCACGCGCTGGGCGCATCCAACGGACATCTTCCCACGGCTCTTAATCGGGGCCCTGAGCACCGCATCAGTGCAGCGTGGGGCATCATTTGCGCTCTGCATTTGTCGGTAGAAGAAGGAAAGCTCGACATTATGGCCCCGGAGTACTTCTCTCCGGGACGTGCCAACGTCAGCGCTGTCCTGTGCCAGATTGGACGATGGCTGGGGTGGCACGACTTTGTAGCATTGCACGAGATGGGGTTGCAGACTGATCTTGACACACGGAACAATTATGGTAAGTCTTTGGCTCCATTTGTGCGAGACACGTGGCCTAACATTTTGTAGATCTCTCCTCCGCAGGACTGCCAAGTCCGGGACGCCTAGTCACCGTCTTCGAGTGGATTCAATCGCAACTTGCAGGCGATAAATCCATCGACTTCCCCACTGTCGCTGATGTCTACGCTTCAGTCACCCAAAGTAGCATCAGTCCTAACGATGCGTATCGACGATGGTCCTCAGTCATGCCACGGACGTTCATGTTCAGGAGGTTCTTTTCATTCCTCACACCGGGTATCACACACGTCGAAGTGGTGGAGCTGATGTACCGCTGCGGCTTCACTACTGACATCCTCGAAACCCTCCCCGAAGCCGTCCTGACTCCCCTGAAAGACGCCGTCTCCATGTGCCAATCACGACCGCCTACGACCTGGTCGAAAGAATTGCTGGACCTCGTTCATCGGTCTGACATTGCAACCATGCTGAAGCGGCACAAATCGCAGCAGATTCTAGCCATCAATGCTACGCCTCCCTCGCACGTAGCCACGAAGGACTACAAAGCAATATGTGCCAGCACAGAGAAGTCTGTCAATTATGGACACCTACCGAACGAGTCTGCGGAACGTCAGGCGATCATTCAGGCCCTGTTCAAAGAGGATCGCCGGCTCATCGAGGCAGAGGGCATGCTGTCGACCAGGCACCATAGAGTTATACAGTGCAACTCCCAGTCGGAGTGGAGTGAATCAGAACTTTTAGAAAAACAAAAGGAGAAGGTCACTGTTGTCGCCACGGGAACTCTCGCAATTCCTGCGGGACGAGGCCTTATGCACTTTGGCCTGCGTTTTCCCCTGCCGACGGAGAAGTTTGACATTTCCGGCTTCAACCTGACTTGCCTTGTCAAACCGACTAATATATTGGTCAATGCAGACAAGTCCCTTTTCATCGAGGAGAAGGTCAACTGGGCCTTCTTCCACCAAGGCGCTGCTGCCGGGCTTCAGATCTCGCCACGCGCCAAAGGCATCGACAACAACTGGATCATATACAACAAGCCCAGTGGGGAGCCCAGCAACAGACACGCCGGGTTTCTACTCGCCCTTGGTCTGAACGGTCATCTGAAATCAGTGATGAAATGGGTGGCTTTCAAATACCTGACAACAAAGCACACGATGACCTCCATAGGTCTACTTCTTGGTCTAGCTGCCTCTTTCATGGGGACCATGGACAACTTGATCACCCGAGTCCTGACTGTCCATGTCACCCGCTTGCTTCCACCAGGCTCGGCTGAGCTCAACTTGTCGCATCTTACGCAGACGGCTGGTCTCATGGGCATCGGCCTCGTGTACTGTCAGAGCCAGCACCGTCGCATGAGCGAAATCATGATGTCAGAAATTGAGCACGACCAGGATGAGGACGAAGAAGACCCTCTCCGAAACGAAGGGTACCGGCTCGCGGCAGGCTTCGCGCTGGGGCTGATCAACCTGGGTAGAGGTGCCGACCTTCGCGGCTTGCACGACATGCGGCTGACAGAGAAGCTTCTGACCTTTGCCTCGACATCGAAGAAGGCCGAGCTCGTCAATGTGCTTGATCGTGCGGCGCCTGGCGCCGTTGTTGCAATTGCGCTCATGTTCATGAAGTCGGAAGATCCTATTGTCGCGCGAAAGGTCGATGTGCCTGACTCCATACTGCAATTTACGTACGTGCGGCCCGATGTCTTGCTCCTGCGGACCCTGGCCAAGAACCTCATCATGTGGAGTCGCGTCGAGCCCACCGTGGACTGGATCAGATCATGTCTTCCAACTGAGTTTCGATGGCGGCACTTGCTTCAGGGACCCAAATCTCTGCGCAGCAAGGACATGCCCTTTTATTCCATTCTGGCCGGGCTTCTCTTTTCACTTGGTCTGCGCTTCGCCGGCTCTGGAAATACGCAAGTGCGAGACTTGTTGGTCAAATACCTCGACAAGTTCAGAGACCTAGCCAAACAGCCGGCTGGTTGCTACGACGCCCAGCTGGCGCGCAACAACGTCCAGATGTGTCAGGACGTCATCGGCTTGTCGGCCGCCTCCGTCATGGCTGGCACAGGTGATTTGGAGGTCCTGAGGAGGCTGAGGTCTCTTCACGGCCGCGACGACCCTGACACATCGTACGGCAGCCACATGGCAGCCCACCTAGCGATCGGTGCACTGTTTCTGGGCAGTGGCACGGTCACCTTCGGCACGAGCAATCTGGCTATCGCGTCTCTGCTGATTGCCTTCTACCCATCGTTCCCCGCCAACGTCCAGGACAACAGAGCTCACCTGCAAGCCTTCAGGCACTTTTGGGTGTTTGCTGCAGACCCTCGCTGTCTTGTGTCCAAAGACATCGCGACAGGCGCACCGATCAGCGTGCCTGTACTCATGAAGCTCAAACCCACCACATCTAGATCCCTCAAACACACATCACCTTCCAAGTCAAGATCCAAAGCCCGACACGCAGCGATCGCACAACAGCAGGAGCACAACATCCTCCGAAGGCATACCCCATGCCTGCTCCCGCCCCTCGACGAGATCTCCTCCGTCCGCACGGATGCCACGGCGCTTGGCTACTGGAACCTCGAGCTCGACTTCGAACATAAGCCCGATCTCGCCGCGGCGTTCCGCCAGAACCAGACGCTCAACCTCCGACAACGCCCGCTGCACGAGAGCGTCTTCGGGGCGACACTGCGCGCTCTCGGACGCGACAGCCCCGCCGACAAGAGCGGCGGGTGGCACACCGGTGAGGGAGGAGCGGGAGGAGGAGGAGCCACGTCATTATCGTCGTCCAGGGAGCCGCTCGAGTGGGTCTTCGATCGGCCGGCTCTGCGGGGTCTTACGCACGCGGAGCGCGCCATGGTGCTTGATCGTGGCGGCGGCGAGGGCGGGAGCGAGGAAGCCGCCACGACGGAGGTGGATGCGAGGTTGGCCCTCGAGGCCGGGCTGGACGGGTGGAGCCGAGAGAACCTGGAAGGGCTAAAACTGTTGTTCGCGTGGGCGGAGAAGAGGGGGCTCGCAAAGGGCAGTGGTGCTGACGAATCGACGGGCGGCGATGATGAGGGCGAAGGCTGGTGGTTACGGGACGGGGTGGTCGAGATTTTGAGGGGCAAGGTTGGCGTTGCTGCGAGGGAAGAGAGCAGAGAGGGATGATAAAAGGGTTGATGAGAGGGATGAGCATATGTCTATACCCAGTCTAATGTGCACAATTCAAAAAGTTCCATGTCACGATTCCACTCTCGTACGAGGCTCTTGTATCTACAAGTCTGTATGGTCTCGACGTTGGCTGACGCCCTGACCATTCAAGCTGCACCGACATGAGATTGCATTGGGCCCTCTTTTGGTGTCTGCAATGCCGAATCCACTGGGCGTGCGAATTTGTTCGTGATTTTTTACTAGCGTGGTGAAAAATGACGAAATAATTCCGTTGGAAAAATGTAGGCATTGTTCGTGCGGGTAAAAAATTGCCAGAAAATTCCGTCTAGAAAGTTGTGCAAAAGTCGGTTGTCTGAGTGGCAATCTGCAGATACCGTTTACGCAAGGCTGTGGCTATAGCAAAGCCAGGTAGGTACCTTTAGACTCAGGTCTCGCTAACGACTTTCGAATTGACTTGTACAGCCTATTTTTCAGTAATTTTTCCGCCTCTATCCATACAATAGCCAGCCTTCACTACAGGAGCCCCGCCCACGTACTGATCTCTGCCAACATAAATATCTGCCCACCCTTCCGTCCAGATTCAATCCTTCCACCTCTTCCCCTTCCCCTTTCACACACAACCATCACTGCATCTGACTTTGGAGTCATCTGCAACCTTCATCAAGGCTTCATCAACCCAGCATCCAACCAAGGTATACATTTCCTTCCATCGCACATGCAGACTCTCTCCTTCCTCCCATCTCGTCATCTCCTCTGGGCATCCTGCCAACTGCCATCACAGCCACTAACGATGCTCCTCCACCGCCAGGTGTCTCGCAAGAAGAACAAGCGCAAGGGAGGCGATGACCCTGCCGAGCCCCACGCAAAGAAGCAGTGCAACGAGGTAAGTCTATTCCTGCATTCATCATCACTACCTCCTCCATGGTGTGGCATCTGCACAATCTCCGTCCAGCACAAGTCAAATGCGGTCCAGTCCCAAAGCAAGCAGCCAGAAGTAAACCTCACCGTCACGCTCACACGTATCTCACTGCGAGTTGAGCAAGCACGGCATCTGGCCCCCAGCTGCGGTGACTGGGTCCGCGCCCTGAGACGTTGTTGGGCCGAACAACATTCTAGGCGTTGAAGCGTTTTGAAGTTGTGCTGGTGTCCCCCTCGGAGGTCACCTCACTCTAGTTCGTATGGGAGCTACGTGGAATGTTCTGCTCTCAGGCCCCGAGACCAGAACAGACCTGATGCTGCGGTCCGTCTGGACCTGTTAGCCCACGTCTGCCTACGATTCGAGGTTTGGGAGTTGTTCCACAATTTCGGAAGCATTTCCAGGTCTGTTCAACTAGGAGCAAAGACCGGTCGCGGTGGAACCTGCGATGCGTAGAGGAAGTCTGGACTGGGGACGGCCCCCGCGCCCCGCGCGCGCCCCTCTTAGGTCGGAGCAAGCCAAAGAGCGACAGATTGAGGTTCGAGGGCTGCTAGCATCATCACATACCATGTGGTAATGTTGGCGGCTCATGGGAAACGGCAGATGTCACAGCCTGTCTACAGATGGCACCGATGAAGACTTACCAGCGGCAACCCACTGACTGAATGCAGGCCATACAGGAGCAGCAGGGCCAAGCTGACGCTGCTGTTAACGCCCAGTCGACTGTCGCCGTCCAGACCTCGGGACCTCCGATCGCCTCCAGTCGCACAAGGTCGGGGCCCACACCAAAGCCTACGTCGCCGCCGCCCAGTCTCAGATGAAGGAGGACACGTACAATGTAATCCGCAATGCCAACACCCAGATGCAACTGCATTTCGACGAGCGCGTCGAGCAGTATTTCGGCGATGCCATGATGCGCGATATGCAATTGGGGGACCGGGTCGACAAACGCATCTGTGAGCTCGAGAAGATTCTGAAGGGCCAGGAGGACATTACTGCTGAGCATGACAAACGCCTAGTGGCTTTGAACCGCAAGTACACTGAGCTCGACGGCCGCGTCAACGTCCATGGCACCGAGATGCAAACCGTGTTCGGCATGCTGAAATCGCTTGCTTCGGTTCGTTCATTATCCATGTCTGCCATGTGGAGACGATTCTAATGATAATGACACAACACAGATGCAACGCTACCGCAACCAAGGTGCAGGCCGATCTCATCGCCATGACCATGCCGGGCAAGAAGCGTGACGACCTGAAGGCTGGCAATGTCGGTCACGATGACGGCAAGGAGGGTCACGTCGCGGGCAACGGCGAGCAGCCCGATGAGGGCCGCAACGAGATCGGCTCCACGGTCAAGGATTAGGCGGGCGGCCAGCTACGTACCTAGGTATGCCCCAACGGTGTCATCTCCAGATTCTGTTGCACCAGCCACAGCCTCACAGTGTCTACATTACCTAGGTATTCAATGTCAGCTGTTCAAGTCCGACGGCGTTCAGCGTGGTCATGAATCATAATACCTCACGTAGATTCCTCGTCTTTCCAGCCAAAGGCCAGGCGCATCCAGAAGCCCTGGAGGGGCTCTACAACCGTCCAAATAAACAAGTGCCTCTTGACTGGCCCGAGTTGGGAGGGTTGAAATCCTCATAACACGGTACACCATATACTGTAACGCTGTGCTCCGTGACCTCCAGGCTACGCAGTCCGCAATTAGCAGCACCCTCCTCTCTTTGAGCGGGCTCCCGGAGGCCATATTCTGACGGAACTGAGGCTTCCGAGACACCGGCCGAGTCCGATCAGATACCGTTGTAGTCTTGACCATAAACTATGCACTTAGACTTTTCTCCTAGGCTAGCTAGCAACAAACCTTCCCTTTTCCCTTTTCCCTTCGATAAGCGACCATAGTTGTAAATTACTACATCTTAGGTGCAAACAAGCCTCTCAGTGCTTTGCCAGTGCCTTTAGACCTTGACATTTTATATGAAAAGACCTGATAAGTTGAGTTGTGTAAAGGCCTTTAATAGCTGACTTGGCTGATTCTGCGGCCAGAGTGGGACAAGTTTTTTGAGTCCTATGAAAAATGCTGTAATGCCTTTAAATGTTCTAGGCCGCACGCGTGCTACACTAACAAAGCCAGCGAGTTCCTCCTTGGCCGGAAGGCTTGGGTAATCTTGTGAAACTCTGTCGTGCTGGGGATAGAGCATTGCAATTATTGCTTTTCAACGAGGAATCCCTAGTAAGCGCAAATTATCAGCTTGCCAAGGCTGGAAAGCTGGCCGTTCCGCATCGACGATCTGGACGTAGAAGACTTCAATGTTTGCTGACGTCAATCTCGTCGACGATTTCCCGCTCTGACGTCGACCTGGGCTCATGATATCGAGTATCTGTGATGATTGCGGGGTGATACGTATGAGGCTTCGTCGACTTGCGGTGACCGTTGATGGTCGAGGATGAACCAAAAGGTCACAACATTGAATAAATCGCTAGTCAGACAGCTTGCGGTGTTGTGTAGACATTGGAATCTGATATTTTGCCAAGTGGTAGGACAATCACAGCAGACCACAGGTCGTTTTAAGAGCAAAAGTTCCGCCCAGGTCGGCCCAGGGAGTAAATCCGATGTTTCGTCAAGTGGTAGAGCTCTGAGCGAGTATCGCATGGGGGCCATGTTGTACTCACGGAGCGCAGGACAGATCGACGACGCATCGAACCCATTCTGTGTGGCATCTGGATAATATCCATGTGTCAGTTTCTTGGGTTCTTTTCTTCCTTTGTTGAGGCGGAGACCCGTGCTCCAGATGATAGACTTGCTCGAGGATATGCGTAATAATATTTTCGGACAAGGCGTGTTGCTTATCGATACCTTCCACGATGGCGCCGTTGTTGATGTGGTCGAGGCCGATGTCCCTGTACCTATCGATGGCCTCTGTGAAGGCCTTGATATCCAGGATCTTGCCGCTTGCAGTGTGAAACGAAGACGGGATCCGGAGGACGTCAGTCTTCAGAGCCAGGCCGGGCCCCAATACCTATCTCGCAGGTCGGAGACGACCTCGGCATGAGGTTCAAACATATATATCCTCTCTGAGACTATGGTCAGTCACGTCAACTTTACTTCGTTGCTTCACCACAAGCTTACGTACGGTAAGTGCTGGAGCCGGGCATTCCACTGACGCAAACTGCCTGTGCGACTGCGCTCGCGGGGGTTGACACCTACTGTGAATCCCCCGCGACCGAGTGTCTGGCTTTGTTTTGTGTTTATGCTTTGACACTGTGAAGCTCGCCCGTTCGGCGGGAAGTAATGAGGATGGCACCTGAAGAATGTCTGTCTTCAGAATCAGAGCCAGACATGGCTCCAAGACCTGCGGTCTTCTGCAGGTGTTGAGATGGTTAGATCCATGTTCAGCTCACTTTTGTCTTGGTTGTTTGTGGCGTGTCTATTGTGATTTTTGGATTCTTGGATTCTTGTCTTTTGGTTTTTGGTTTTTTGGTTTTTTGGCTTCTGATGGTTCGTGGGTCGTGGGTGATAATACACATCTGGTAGAATGGAGAAGAAGTTGAGAGGTGAGGAGGAGAGGTGGAAGAAGAAAAGGGAAGAATGTGAAGAAGCCACAGAGGGCTAGACCAATGGAAAGAGCGAGCGCTTTGTCCACTGGTTGTGCCAGGACATTCACATGGGAAAGTCCCCCAACTCACCTGCAGAACACCACTAATTCAGGCCATGACTACTCTTGAGTACGCTTTAGGCATAACTTGCTGTACAATAATGCACACTTATACGGGAGAACACGAGTAAAGACAGGTGCAGATCACACGTCCCAGGCTCACACCACAGGCCGGAGCAAGCACTGCAAAAATTCTGGCTGGTTCAGAACAACCAATTGCCCAAATGACAGGTGTCAAGAAGTCAATTCCTCCCGGGCCATGACCCCAAAGCATTGGTATCATCAAACTCATCCTGCCGCCCAAAACTCCATGAAATGCGGAACACCTCTGCCCGCCCCCCCCCCCCGTTTTCACCTAACATCACCACCAACTGTCGCGATGGGTCACCCCTTCTAATCGTGTCGAATGGCAGCAGCGTTTAGCCGCTGCAGTCTGAGGTTGCGGTCGTATTTAAATTCTCGGAAAGCAGAGTATGCGCCGAATGATAGCTGCAGGAACGGGCACACATGATTGTCAGAAACAAGTACCTAGGTAGAAGAGGATGTATGGTCGGGACTGCATGTATATGTACAGAATGTGTGTGTGTGTGTGTGTATGTATGTCTAGATTGGGGTCAACCACTCACCATGCCAGTAATCAGGACGAACAGTGGATACGCTTCCACAGGCGGACTCATTGGGTGAGCCGACAAGCGGGCCAGCATGCTGGGGGCCTTGACGACCTGTCGGAAGAGTCGGGGCGTGGGACGCATGGTGAGGATAGATCAGATGTATGGGAATAGTATGTACGACGTCAAAAGGCTTAATGTGAAACTTTGTCTGTGGGTATGACGAGGCTGTCTTGCAAAAGAAAACCGGATGTCTCAAGAGTCGTGGGGTTTGTTTGGTTTATTGCGGATGTTGTGCGATGGTGAGACGAAACACAGCAGATCGTGGGGTGGTGATCTATATTATTATACATCCTCACATACCGGTACTCGAGAAGGACACCCGGTCATTCTCACTGCATCGTGCGACTTTCAGTACTCAATCCGAGAAGCTGGAGATGGTGGTGGTGTGCCTGCAGGTCGCGGGTGGTGTGATGGAGCCGTTGTTATCCCCGGCCTTAACTGGCGAGCATCCCACTCGTGGCGTGATCCATCATCAGCCTCGTCCTGGATGCGGAGAAAGTAGGGAACCCTCGCCAGGGCAGCTGACAGTGACAGCTGTTTGCCTGCAAACCTGCACAAGTTATGGGAAATACTTGTCGACTTCCCAGACAGACACCGGTCCCCTGGGAACTTTTACCCCGGATTTTGTTCGCGGTCACCAGACTGTCGGGACTGGAAGGGTTCTGGGGTGGACCAGGGACGGGGGCTCGCTCACCTACATCAGATGACTCCTTCAGGGGTTCGGAAGTCACCGACGGAGATTTTGGTTCATACTGTATGTCCCATTCAGGCTGCGTCCTCCTGTAGTCTTATTACACCCAGAGTCTTGGGTCTCAAGCAAGACACATCCTCCGCGCTGGCGCTATCTCGGATTCTCCCGAGCCGTAAGCAGCTGGCTGATCACACCAGGCTGGACCGCGGCCGGCGGCTCACATTGACTGCCTGCAGCTGCAGCTAACATCCAAGGCACGCACACACGCCACCAAAGAGAAGGCTCAGTAGAGGGTATTTTTGTCTATTCATTCGACGTAACGGCCCCCACGTGTCAGAAACCCTGGGGAAGAAACCCTTTCCTCCCTAGAACGCCGTCTCTGCCGGTAGTCAACACAAGAAGCTTCTTGAAGTGTCATCAAATCACCGCTTCGTTTTTGCTTTTCCCATTAGCCCAGTGCCAACCCGCACCAGCACAACACCCTCGTCATTGTGTCCTTCCGTCTCCACAAGCTTGCTTTACCGTGCCACCGCGGAGTTCAACACCTGCGTCCTGAAGAAGCCTCCTTTCGTCCTCTCGATGACCTGCTGGTAGACGCTGCTGGGCGGGTGGTTCATGATGACCGTGCCCTCCTTCGAGTCGATCTTAGCGTCCAGGCGCGTGTCCCGGATAAGGTTGACGATCCACTTCTCGCCGTCCTCGTTGTTCAGACCCAGGCTGGCGCTCAGGCCCTGGATGTCGATGCGCGCGTGGATCTTGCAGTAGCTCTCGAAGATGAGGTGCCTCGCGTTGTCGACAAAGGCATCTGCACCTGCCGACAGGAAGAAGTCGGCCCGCAGCACCTCCTCGGCGCGGCTGAGCTGGCGCTGGGCCTCTTCGAAATCGAAGTCGATGGACAGAGCGCGCACGAAGTCGGTCAGGGGGTCGGTGTACTCGTAGGCCTCCTGTCGCACGATGCGCACGATATCCTTGAACTGCTTCTGCTGCACACCCGAGTTGCGCGAGCGGCCGCGGCCGGTAATAACGGCGGCGGTCAGGTACCGCAGGACCCATGGGCAGGAAGTCTGGATGGTGTTGATAAATTCTGGCTTAAAGAACATCTCGAGGAGTTGGTCACGAGCAGCTTCACTGTTGAAGAGGGGGAAGAGGGCCCAGTGGATGAGCCATGTGCGGTGCTGCAGCTGTGCGAGGGGGTTGTTGTAGAGCCTCTCGTCGATGCCCTCCCGCGCCTTCTTCATCTCGTCCAGGGCGGCGTCCCAGCTGGTGGTCAGGATCTCGGAGGCGAGCTTGCCCCAGGTCGCGGCCTGGACCTTGTCGTTGTCGGTGGAGAGGAGACGGAACTGAAAGAGAAGATCGGCGGCGGCCCCGTAGTTTCCGCAGCTGTACTGGAAGTTGCCGAAGTCGTAGAGCGCGTTGACCATTTCAATCGTGACCTGTCACAAACCAACGTCAGCAAATACCCTCTCCCAGTGGCCCGATAACGTTGCATCGTTCACAGAAAACGGTGCAATGCATCCATTCTGATTAATGTCGCACGTACATCATGCTCCTTCTTCAGGTATTCCAAGTTGGCCGCCTTATCGCTGCGCAGGGCGTTGGCGACCTCCTCCGTCTGCAGCAGCTCGGTGAGCTTGCTGGTGCTGTCCTCGAAGTTCTCCAGGGTCTCGATGACCTTTTGTCTCTTGTCGGCGAACTCCTTCGGGGGGTCCTGCAAGCCCTCGAGGTCGCAGTACAGGTTGGCGACGTAGTCGGTCATGTTGGTCTTCTTGAGCAGCTCGTACTTAGCCCTGAGCAGCTGGCGCGTCTTGTCCGCGTCCCGTGACGTGCCATCCTCGTCCTCCAGGATGCTGCTGCCGAACTCGAGGAGGGGGAAGATGAGGTGTCGGTCCAGCTTGGTGACGAGCTTGGGCAGCAGGTCGAACTCGGACGTCGCGAGGTCCGCCATGATGTGTATCTCGAGCGACGACGGATGGGAGGTGGCAGGATGGGCGGGAGAAGTATGGGCGTGGTGTACTTCTGTAGAGTCGTAGGCGAAAATGGAGGTGGAAAGTCGGGGGGTGGGAGGAGGTCGAGGATGCCGTCAAGGGCCAAGTCAAAGCCGGATGGATTTGATGAACTGACTGACTGACTGCCGCAGGCTGTAGTCGCTGGTGTGTGTTGCCTGGTGCGTGGTGTATGGAGTGTGTGGTGCGGGTGAGACAGGATGTGGATAGAAAGGCGAGGATTTGGCGGGGCTCAGTCAAAAATCCATCATTGTCCACACTCGCCCGCCCGTCCTCCTGGCAAACTTCTGTTGTCCCTGCCGTTTTGGTGTGGTCCCACCCGCCCAGTCCTCCCATTGGGCCGCCGCGTTTTCGTTCTGCCGGCGCTCCGCGCTACCCGACGTTTTGCCGCCCTGTCTGCTGCCGGCAGCGGCCCCGGCAAGCCGACCTCAGCCAAGGCTTTCGATTTTCTTTTGGGCGAGTATGGTGAGAATGGCAACTCGCTTCCAACGCGAATAAACCTGCCACCCTCGCCGATATTGGTGCCTTTACGCGGCAATTTCCAGAGCCGACATGCTCCGCCCAATATCTCTCCGTGCAGCGTCGGCGGCGCCCCGACAGCTCTGCTCAGCGCCCGCGTCCCGAGCCTCCACTCTATTCATGGCCCGCGTCACCACCACCACCACCACCACCACCACACGCGGCTTCGCCACCGAGACGACGTCAGCGATAACAACAACACAACAAAAAGCTCCAACACCTCCTCCCTCGTCATCACGAGCGGAGGCCGCGCCGGTAACCACCGCAGCCCCGCCGCCGAAACCCAAGAAGCTCACCTATCTCGTCGAGCGGACGGCCTCGAACAACCTGCCCGTCTACGAGGACGCGAGGGCGGGAGGCACCAAGAAGCAGACCCTGATACAGAAGATTGTCGGCAACGCGCAGGACATGAAGAGGGACATAATAGAGGAGCTGGCCTTCAAGAAGGACGACGTCAACGTCAACCCCGTCACGGGCAAGATCAAGATCAAGGTGCGCAAAGTCGCTGCGGCTCGGCCCCTACCGTTCCGGACGGGATGGCTAACTTTCTGCTCATCAGGGCTACAATACACGAATGGTCAAGAATTGGCTGGAGGCTAGAGGTTTCTAGGCTCAAACATGAAAGAAACATCCCAGCAAGGCGAACTGCAAGCGTGATGTCGATCACTTGTTGTAGAAGCCCCGATGTGCGGAAGAAAAAGGCCCGGCACCTCCATGCCGAGTGCATGAGCCTGCGCGGAGGGAGTTGTCTGACTCGGAGACGTCGCCTCTGGGTTATATTCCCTTTCTCTCTCACACACACACAATTGGCGCGCAGCATGGGAGACGTCAAAGGAAACACCAGATGGGCGGATCATTGGTCCGAATCCTCTATCAAGGTTGGGCTGAGGCAAGGCGAGGGTTCTGGGTGGATCGGTGGGCCCCCTTGCCAACATGACGGTCGCCGTGCCTCGATCTGTCTCATCTGAAAGGGTCCTTCAGCCTGGCAAGTTCTGTTGGATACCTCTGCTCTCATCGCTCAGCCTGGCGGGCTCATCCAATGAGAGTGTAAACAGAGTCTGTGGACATCAAGTGCTGGAAGGAAAAGCTCTTGTTTGTTGTCAGACGTCTGCTAGCGTTGCACTGGCAGCAACCCGAAATACTTGTAAAAAGTAATCCAACTGATCAAAACACTACAATATGTCCTCTCTGTCCACTCACATGTGTACTGCTCCGGCTCATGAGTACTTGCATATGCCTGCATGCGACTGAGCGCGAGCCACCTGAGACACCGGAAAGGAAGCTTGGCACGTTCAACACAAGGCACCGGATGATAAAACCATCATTTCACACACACTACACATACGGAGTACACGTCTAGCATAACACAATCAAGAACCCCAATTTTCTATATCAAAATTTTGCCTTTGCTCATCCTTCTGCCCCCTTCTCCTTTCCCAAGCCAGGCGACACCTGCTACCGAGGATCCAGGGCCGGCGAAACGACCCAGCCTAGCCAGCCAGCCACCCATACCACGCTCGGCCGCCTGCCTTCTCACGTTCCCTTGCTCCCGAGCATCCCATCAATAATATCTGTATATCGCCCGACCAAAAAAGGCCATGAAGAAAAAGCCCCCAACACCGATCCAAAGACGACGCTCCGCTCCCCAGCCTTGGCCTGCCCGACCACCCGTCCAAATATGCACCATGCTGAAATCTCTCTCGCTCGCTTTTTTTCCTATCTTCAAATGCCGTATGTACGAGTTCGCGATGTCGCACTGCAAAGTCCATGTACGATACCGTACTCTCGTCACCTGTCCAAGGTGCCAAAGGCCACAAAATCCCTCAGCAGTCCTTGGTTGGTGAGCTCCTGACTCGTTGTCTCCAGCGCCCGCAAGATCTTATCGCTGTTGGGTACGATACCGGCCGGTATGGCGCTGTCCGGATCGTTAGGGTCGCGTGCCTTCTCCAAGAGCTTGCGCAGCATCGACGCAGCCGTCACCGCTATGTACAGCAGGTCGAAGTCCTTCTTCGGCTGACTGCGCGGTGCTCCTGCCGGGCGAATCGTCGGCCGGTCAAACTCGGTGTAGAGATCTCGAACCAGGCGGAAGAGGTTCTGAGCGAAGCCGTTGCCAGATGAGAGCCAGGTACGAGTGATGCCAGGATCGGTGTCGGGGACGAGCGAGGACAGGATCTCGCCAGCAAGAAGACCTTGCATGAGGAAAGACTTGCGAGGCTCAACATAAGAAGGCACGCCAGGCCCACGAGACTCGCGGCTCTGATCGGGAATCGGGGACATGGCGAACGCGAATGTGCGGGTTATGAGCTCAGAGGGCGGAGACGTGGCAGCATCGACAGCAAAAATGTTCTTGTAGTGCGACCGATTGGGCTCATCTCGTGCGAAGAGCTTGGCGAGCACGTCGATCGCATGTGGCAGGTAAGGATGCAAGACGGGTTCGAAGGTGGCAAAATACAACTTGCCGCCTTCGGTGATGTGAGGAGTCGGAGTCGGCGCGAAAGCGAGGACGAATTGGAGGAGGTAGTAGGCATGCTCGCGTTCATGTATCTCGATGTGGGACGCGGTATTGGAGAGGAAGATGACGACATCCTTCATGAAATCCAGCGTGTCGGCGTGAGTCCTCAAGAGCATGTTTCTGGTGCCGAGATACCTAATCACGACACACAAGAACTTGACGAGGAACTCCTCTGCCAAAACTGGCTGGTTGTTGGGAGCGAACGATAGGTTGCGGAGGATTGTGGTGATACAGATCAACCGATCAGCAGCCTGGTCAAGTTCGTATCCCTGACTTCCCATGGTGTGAACTTCCTTGATGGCCAATTTTTCCAAACGACAGGCCCTGGATATGTCCTCGTAGGGGCTGACGAGAATCTCGTCCGACAGCTCCTCGGTATGCTCGGCGAGCATCTCCACTTGCTCCTCAGCACACTCGATCAGAGTCTCCAGCAGCTCGTCGCATTTCAACATGTCCAACTCAACCTGGCCATGAGGGCCTGTGAGGGTGGCTAGAGTGTCCAGAGCAAGACGAAGCTCGGCGTGAATACCGCACTGAAGGCTCTTCGTGATGGCGTGCAGGTCAATGTTGCCCAAGGCAGTGATCGGTGGTATGTCCGGCTTCCAAACCTGGTACTCCTGGCCCTGCTTGGCTGATGCTTCCAAATTGACTCCACCGTACGTGAGACTTTCAGCCACATACCGAGAGCAGGGTTGGTACTCGTCCGCTTGCTTCGCAAATGGTGCGGGAAATGACATCTTGGGCGCATCCGCCGGTATACCTTGACTTTCAGGGTGGGCGCTGCTGGGTAATGAAATGCTGCCTTGCTTGCTAGCAGGTGAGGGTACAGCAAACTCATCATGGCCAGGAGTCTGGCTCTTGGAGACACTGTTTCGCCCATGACTCTGCGCACCGGGAGGTTGTGGCGTCGAGTAGCCATTTACACTCGCGTGCATACTCCCAGGTGGCATCGGTTTCACGGGTGATTGCATCTGGCCTTGTTGCATGTTCATATGTTGCCCTGCCTGCATCATGCCCGGCTGCATCTGTCCTGGAACCATAGGCTGCGGCCCGCCGGGCATGTTGGCCATATTGGGACCACCCTGTTGTCGTTGTTGGTGCTGCTGGTGGTGCTGCTGCTGTTGCTGCTGTTGCTGCTGTTGATGTTGCTGCTGCTGCTGCTGCTGCTGCTGCTGCTGCTGCTGCTGGCGAAGTGTCCGATAATGGTCTTCGAAGGCCCTGAGAGATCGCTCGTAGACCGACTTGAACTGTTGAGGCGCTACCGGTATCTGCATGGGATTAAACCCGAGGGTATGGGAGACCTGGGGCCAGAGGCTGCGCTGTGTGACAGCATTGAAGCCGCCGTGCTTGAAGACGATCTGGAACAAGTTCATGAGATTGATTGGTCGGTCTCCAAGCATGGGATTGGGATCGAATGGCAGCCCTTTCTGCTGCATGAACGTGGCGACCTGCTTCATGAAGTTATCCGCCCCAGGTTGTCCACGCATAGCCTGCTGTGGCGTCATTCCGGGTTGTTGTGGTCGCATCGCGGGGTTGACGTTTGACGGCATCTGTCCATTAGGCATCTGCTGCATTGCCATAAGGTTCCGCTGCTGCTGTTGCTGCTGCTGCTGCTGATGCTGCTGCTGGTGCTGCTGCTGCTGCTGCTGCTGCTGCTGGTGCTGCTGGTGCTGGTGCTGCTGCTGCTGCAATTGCTGCTGATGTTGCTGCTGCAGCTGCTGCTGATGCTGATGCTGTTGCTGCTGATGCTGCTGCTGTTGTTGCTGCTGCGGTAGCATGTTCTGTCCAGGCACCTGGCCCTGCATTTGCGGCGGCGTCTGCATATTTCCCATCTGACCTTGTCGTTGCAGGAGCGACTGATACATAGCCTTCTTATGTTCCATAAAAGCGCGTCCCTGAGGCCTATTATGTGCACCAGCCATCATGGCCTGTAGCTGCTGCATCTCTTCCGCCTGCGATATCTGTCCGCCCATCTGATTCATGCCCATCTGGCCTGGCTGCATCATCCCCGGTTGCATCTGACCCACCTGTTGCGGCATCATCTGCCCGCCCATCGCGCTCGAGGTCGAGGGGGGTCGGGCCGGGGAAGGACTCGGGGTGTTGAAGTTCGGGTTGAACCCAGGTGGAAAGTTCCCCTGCTGCATTCCTGGCTGCATGAAACCATGCGGTTGAGGCGTTGCGCCGTGGTCGGATGGTATTGGCGATGCCTGAGCTTGAGGCGCAAACTGTTGCTGTTGGGCCGCCGGAGAGAAGGGATGCGGCGACGTCGTCGATACTCGCTGGGGTACGCTGCCTGGTCGCATGGCGTTATTGCCCATGATGGGCGAGGGCGTCGCATTCGCAGATCCATTGGGCTGTAGATGCGGATATGGCGAGGGCTGTCCCGACCCAGGTTGTGGCATGCCACCCTGTTGGAAGTTTGGAAAGTTGGCCTGCTGTGGTGTGTCGGCGCGCGAGGTCGGTAACATGTTGGGGTTCGGCCGCGGTGATCCAGCGATGCTGTCCTCTCTAGGACGTGGTCGCTTGGAGGGGATGACGGGGTTTGTCTGGTACATTGGGTTCGGAAAAGATGGCGACGCGTTGCGAATCTGGCCGTTCTGCATGGCCAGCATCTGGGCTTGAGCTTGTGCCTGGGCCTGTGCCTGCGCATATTGTGCCTGCGCCGGGTTATACTGGCCGGCGCCAGGGTTGTTCATGAAGGCGGAAGGGTCCATCATGCCGGAGGCGGCAGCTTGAGCGGCGTTTGGGTCGTTTATGTTTGGGAAGCTATTTCCATTATGGTTGGGGACAGCTGCTTCATTCATGCCCCAGGAGCTCATGGCGGGATGCACACACGACGGCTCTTTGAACGAGGGCGACGAGGGGCTGACCGTCGAGGAGAGTCAAGCGACTTAGACGGAGGTAGACGGAGGGGCTCGAGGTTAGGATGCGACTGGTACTATCTCGGTGGAGATGACTGCGGTCGTCGAGGGTGAAAAAGACGAGACGTCGGTGGTGGCTGAACCCATCTGGCTGGATCGCCGTGGTCTGTTTGTCGTCGATTGAGAGGGCTGTGGAGAGTTTGAAAACAATAGTCAGACTCAATTAACCATCAAAGCAGGATGGGAACGAGCCATCAAGATGGAAACTAGCGCGAAAGGTATTGCGAGTGATACGCGACGGGGGAGGGAAGGAGGTCAGTCGCGTCAGTCCCGGGTCGCGATGCGATGCGATGCGATGGAAAGTGATTGCCGCTGCCTGCGCCCCGACGAGTGCGAGTGAGCAAGGTGCAAGGTGCAGGTCAAGGTCTTGCGGGTTGGGGGTGCCGAGCGGATATGGGAACGGGCTTGCTGGCCCACACACTGCTGACGGCGACAGACCTTCCCTCTCAGCGCTTTGTCTTGCAGTGGAAAGTGTGGCTGGACAAGACTGGGGGGTGAGGAGCCAGGGGGGAGGGTGTAAACAAGGGGTCAAAGGATCTGTGCGGTCCAGGGCTTCAGGCCTGGCACAGAAGCCAGTGAGCGTGTTTTTAGGAGTAAGTGGGGTATAGGACCGACTGTAAGGCTGCATTACTGGCTGGAGTGGCTGGAGGTCAAGGGCGAAGAGAGCAGCAAAGAAATAAGTCCACAGGGGGGAGGGGGCACAACAACAACAAGGACTCGCTTGTGGTTCAAGAGCAGAACAAATAGACTCAATGCTCTTGTGAAGACACAATGTGGTATGAACAGTACAGAAAAAGAAATAGTGTCGGTGCAGTCGAAAGGTATAACTGCAATGCAATGACGAATAGTATGATAGAGGCATAGTGTTACCAAACATGCACCACTAATAGCAAGGAGATAGTCGTAGCAGAGGCAGTTAAAAGAAGGAAAAGAACCAGTCAGGCAGAAGGCGACCAAGCCTATAGTACAGTTTGTGTGGTCTGCACGGCTGGGTGGGCAGAAAGGCTGAGAGAGTGGAGTGGCAGAACTGACTGGACTGACTTGATCTGTGGTAGGTATGCAGCAGCAGCAGAGCAGTGACAGCAACGGCAGCCAGCAACCGCAGGTCCCAGAAACCAACAACTTCAGCCGGCGTTCAGCGATCGCGCGGAGCACTGGGCATTGAAAGAGAGGGGCAGACCATCGGAACAGAAGCTCAGGAACAATACCACAGCAGGTAGAGGGCGGAAACAGGGGCATGTGGCAGAGGATGAAAGGGTCATACGTACCGGAACAGCGATTGATTCGTGACCAAAACCGACTTGACTTCCCATGGGTGGTGAATCGAGAGGAAATCTTCCTACAGCTCTCTCCCTCGCTCTCTCGCGCTCTCCCCTCTGCGCGGGTCAAGCATCGCCCGCCCTGTTCTTTGTCCCTTGTCCGCCCGTCATCTCAGGCTAGGCCGCAACGGGCTAGGCGTGGAACACAGCTGCGTCGAGCTGGTCTTCGCAATGGCGCCCCTGCACTCGGACTGGCCCAGCGTGGTCAAGCAGTCCTGGCAGCCGAGGGTGGGCCCTGGTCTGGACTCCCTCTTGCCCAGAGTTGGCTCAAGTTGGCCAGTGCCGGGGAGTTCCGATTGCCGTCGGCAACCGCGCAGCTGAGTATGAGAGTACAGTACGTAACTAAACACCTACCGTAGTACGAAGTACGGTCGGATCGGATTTCCAGCTCAGACCTGCAGGTATGACGTCCGAGGACGAAAGAACGCTCAGCCCACCCTGCTCTGCACTGCTCTGCACTGCCATGCAGTACAGTCCGACCCGAACGAAGGATCCCAGATTGGTGACGAGAACGGGCTCGTTGTCGCGAAGAAGGTCTGACGCCGTCGTTTGTTCGAGGTGTTGCATGGCGATTCTGCTGGTGTGCATCGATCCTCGAGTCGCTGCCAAACCTGACAAGGCCAACTCGAGGGGGGATCGCCGGTAGAACCCGTCCCTCAACGACTTCGAGCCGGTAGTAGCCAGAATCGACGATGACTTGCCAACCCGTGCGTTTACGATGGCGATGGATCTCTTCTGACTGAGACGGACGACTCACTCGAGCGTATTCGAAATAGAAGTTCAGATCAAGACGTGGGTGAAAACAATGAAGTGTGGCAGCAACACCAGAATTCCCGGGTGTTCGAGATGGCCGAGACTGCAAGGTTGGAGGTCTTCTACTGATTAAAATCAGCCGGTCACATGGCCCATATCCAATGGAGCACGAAGTGATGGGCGTTCAATCCGACGTTAGATTGCAGTGGTCGTCGCCAGAGAGGTGTAGTGGACCTCTGAGTCCAAAATGCCCCAGGCAGGCTGCCGCATGCAAGGTTCGGCGAGTTGCCAATAGCGCTGTCTCGCGGGAGACAATTGCTACAGGTCGCGTTGCCATACTTGACACGGTGCTTGTCCAGCCCAAACATTGCAGTGGCTGGAATCCAGAAGAACCGTCTCACCCGCTATGGTCCCCGGCCTCAGCTCAAACCGAGTCTCTCAAAAGAGCAGAGACACCCCGGGGCTGATCATAGACGTGTCCCGGCGTGGTGGTGGGGGATCGATCCAGGGACTGGAGGTGACGTTCGGGTGTTCGTGCTCGCGCTTGTGCAGTGCTGTGCATTGCAGTGCTGTGCTCTGCTGTGCTGTGCTGTGCTGTCTTGGTCGAGTAGCAGTGGCAGTAAGCAGAGGCAAGGGCAGAAAACGGCTTGTGTGATGTGCGCTGCCGGCCTGCCCTGTCCAGCTCATCCACGCACATCCCTCCTCCCGTTTCCCCCATTCCAGCCCAGCTCACAAAGGCGTCCAGTTTTGCCTGAACGGATGATCGATCGTTCAGACACATGGATGTGCTTCATCTTGCCAGTTTGGTGATGTTGAGACTTGCCATTCCCCCAGTCCTCCTGATCAGTTCCGTCGTGTCGGATCGTCGTTGAGAGTGTCCATCTTGCTGGTCCACAGTGCAGACTGTGCGTGCTGCGCAGCAGCGTCCAAGTCCAGAGTACCAGTCGAGGGAGGCGGTGCGCGGCAACAGAGCAACAACGAAGACAGGAGACGAGGATTGAAAGAATCAAAGGAGCAACAGAGGGACGAGAGACGGGAAAGAAAGAGAAACAGAACAGAAATGAGGGGTGCAAGAGGAACTTTAGCACAGGTCGAGGAAGGTCCTGGAGGTACTCTTGTACTCTTGTACTCCTGTACTTATCTTAGCTAATCACGACCCCATGCGAACCCTAGGCTGAGCTGCTGTCCCCAGCATGCACTGGCCGGAGGCATGCGGGCCAGCCAGCCCATGCTTGCAAAGCAGGCCTGCCACCTACCACCTTGCCCATAACTCATGCCACATGCCACATGCCACATGCCACCTGCCACCTGCCAGACCATCCCGATCCAGATGTCCAGACATCGACTCACCATGCGGGAACGGGACTTTCCGACTAGCCCACGGATGGTGCTCAAGTCATAGTGTCCTGACAGTGTACAGTAGTGTAGGTAGGTACCTGCAAGTATAGCACGTTGCAAGTTACTCTGTACTTATGGTCAGAGTCCCCATCTCAACTCCTTCAATCCGTCTCAGCGTTTCAGGTTGCTCTCATTCTCACCGTTTGTGCCACCACGATCGTTTCCTTGTCCTTCGACATCTTCCCCACGAATGCGAGGAACCATTGGTCTCGGGAATACTATTCTTGTTGTCCCATCTGGCCATCTCACCCTGGTCTTGGAACTCGGGCGCCCGGACCTGGCTGTGCATGTAGGGCAGCAGCCGCGCGAGGCAACCAGGCCAATCAGTGAGCCACTAGACT
Source organism: Dendrostoma leiphaemia (assembly GCA_026120015.1). Taxonomy (NCBI): domain Eukaryota; kingdom Fungi; phylum Ascomycota; class Sordariomycetes; order Diaporthales; family Erythrogloeaceae; genus Dendrostoma; species Dendrostoma leiphaemia. The sequence continues at coordinate 11,348 of JALRMF010000410.1, read as the reverse complement.
GCATCCTAATGCTGTAAGTGTTAAGACAACAACGCTATTGGTGCATACCACGGAAAGACGACAGCTACCATCCTCTGTTATTCTAGCTAGATTTAATCTCTAGCCGCCCGCCCTTCCCATGGAATCTCGCAAGGCTTTGTCTTCCAAAATGCGCTTTTTTCGCTGTGGGACTGTGCCTGATGTCGTTACTGGCGACAGATGCGGTTGATATCCTCTTTTTTGGACAGACACAGGTCTAGGAAGTTCCGGGTGTTCCCCTAGAGAGGCGAACACGACAGAGGTTTCTACCACGGAGTCAACCGGAGGAATTGATAACGAAAGAGTCAATCTTGTGATTTAAGTAAATGTGAACCTTTCATTGGACAAGGTCCTCGTACAACAGGAAGATGAAGCAAGCTCGCTCCCTAGAGACGCTACTACCCCAGGAAATGCAGAGCCCGATGGAGGCCATGAGCGTCCGGCACTCGTTCTTACGTTGATAAAGATGGTGTACGACTATTGCCTTCATCTGTTCCTGACGCCCACGGCGGACTCGGTACCTTCAAATGGGACCAGGCCGGTTTAGAGCTATTACTGAAGCAAGCAGAGTGTATTTCGGACTTCAGCAGGCGGATCCTTCGAGGACAGGTAAAGGCGATGAGTACTCGACCACCGGATGCGTTGGGACACGTCGACTGGAAAGCTCTGATCGAGTAATTACGGATCCGCATCGTTTTAGTGATGGACCGCCGGACTTCCGGCAGGGGAACCAGCAGCAGCAGTGGTGATGCCAACAAAGTTCGTTGGAACAAACCCATATCGCGTCTTCTGCGGATAAAACCAGCCAATAGGCTCTCGACCGCGTAAACTATCTCGGCGCCGCTCCTCTTTTGTTCTCCATACTTAGGTAGTCTTAGGCATGCTGTCGATGAACGAGACCTTCCAGCCACGACAACACTTGTTCTGGGTGTTCTGAGAAGTGGCGGTGCCGCTCGTGACATCCATGGTCGTCGTGATACTCGTCGACCAAGAGCGCGTCACAGAGGTGCAGGTGGGGATGTCGGCCTGAAGTACGTGAAGTGGGGAAGCGGACACACTCTCTCTGGGCGTCAAGTATAAAAGCTCATTTCATCCACCTTGCCAACGAATTTAAGATTTGTAAATTGTCGACATGTCTACGAGTCTTGAGAGGCTATCTGTCTACCCAGGCTTTTAAATATTATAGTTTCTCGTGAAGCCCTGAAATCTTTAGCGGCGTGAGATTATTTTCTTTTCGTTCTTCACGAGCACTGGACTCTTAACTCGGAGTACCTGGACAGCCCCAGGACCAGCTGTGAAAGGGAACGCATGAACGAAACACCCACGATTGACTTCGTGATTGTCCAAAAGGGAGAAGAGTACGCTGACGTCAGAAATGGTACCCTTCCAAGTTGATATCATCTAGCCGAGCTGATGCAAGCCACCAGGAGTTATGTATGACCTCCAGCGTCTTCCCAGGTGGCGTTGAGGGAGGCAATCCAGGGCCGTTTCATTACCATGTAGGTACCTAGGTAGTTAAATGAGAAGTTGGGCATTACTGATCTTTGATAGATGCTACTTAGTCAATACCTACCTAGGTAGGTAATGAATAACGAGTTGGACAATGGCCTCTTGCCAAGATGTGCGCGGTTGGCCAGCTGGCAATTGTGCTGTTGGGGTGCAACAACCCTTGGAAGCAGATGGGGCTTATAGGTTTTGAGTTTGCACCCCATACAACGTGAGGTGAAAACGAGTGTTGATGGTCCAGTCGAAAGTTGCGCGGTTCAGGGAATTGCAAGACTTTGCGTAGTGCCTGTTCCTCGAGATGAGCGCTAACCCATTCGTATGATATGGGATTAGGTCTTCATCAACTTCTCTTTTTTCCCGTTCATCAAATTCAATTTTTTTTATGGTTGTTATGCGATTGTTCTGGGGGAATCTTGATTACTCGTGAGGCGTTGTTGTGGTGGACGTCAACATTGAACAATGCCCCAAAAGGCTCCTGTCTACGTGTGTTGCATTTGGACTTGTGATATGTATATGACAATGCTTTTAGACATCTATTGAAGACGACTGAGAACACTGAATCATCATGCAAACTACATGTTCCAAATGCTTCATGTCCGGACGCTTGAAATACGTAGTACCAATGTTGCTTCCAAGGTTGCTGAGATGAAGCGGAAAGCCAGCGAGACACCACTGAAAATGACACCCCTTTACCCTTTTTACATATAAAATTTGAAAGTAGGGCACTGCTGGCGGTCCTGCTGGCAGTCCTCGGCCTGCCTCCCCGCGCAAGCAGTCCACGGCTGTTTCCTGCAGGTGCGAGCGAGACTCAAACTTCTCCCAACTCGAAAGCTCACCCCGACTTTTCAACTCCGATACCGCCTCTCACCTACACAGAAAAAAATTCCGACACCAACGCTGTTTCCAACACATCACCGAGCTCCAAGAATGGCATCTCGATCCATCCAGGATGTCGAGGGCACCAAGCCCTCACGGATGAGGGTCCGCTGGAGCGTCAACGATGCCGACAAGATCCTTCGCATCAAGGGTTTTCATTTTCAGCACCAGGGAAGCCGTCCTCAGCAGAGCCAAACAGAGAGGCTGGCGAGCCCTGGGCGCCGTCGACAAGAACAAACGCCTGGGCAAGCCTTCCACCGTCGTCAAGAACCTGTGTATCATCTTCGAAGAGCTTATCAGCGCCCGCCAGCGACCACCCTCGCACGACCTGGGCAAGGAGGAGGGGGAGTTCTGGAGGCGTCGCCGCGGCCGCCATTAGCAGAGCGCATCTATCCATGGCCAAGCTCAACGCTTCTACGCTGCAGCACATCGCCAGTGTATATACAAACGCATTTTACTGCGCTAAAAAGATTACAGATAATGTATATAAGATAATAAAGAAGCTAGCAATAACAAGCGCTACAACCAAGATAGAAAAAAAGAAAAAGGCCTAGCAAGCAAATAATAATCCTTGCATTTGTTTCTAACTAAACATTAGCAAATAGTATATAATAATTAAAAAAGCAGCTGCTATTATAAGTAACAAAAGTCACAACGCCTAGCACAAAGTTACCCGCCTTATGCGCTAGATTAAAAAGCATTAAAAAGCGCAAAAGAATAACTGCTATAAGCATAAAAAGGTAATTAGATTATTGTACACTAGAATCCGCTGCATAAATAACAAGCTATAGCTTATAAAGAATAAATAAAAGGCTAAGCTTAACGCTTCTACGCTGCAATACATTGCTAGTATATATATAAACGCATTTTACTATGCTAAAGAAATTATAAATAATGCATATAAAATAACAAAAAAGCTAGCAATAATAAGCACTGCGACTAAAATAGAAAAAAAAAGAAAGGCCTAGCGAGCAAATAATAATCTTTGCATTTATTTCTAACTAAACATTAGTAAATAATATATAATAATTAAAAAGGCAGCTGCTATTGTAGGTAACAAAAGTAATAATGCCTAGCATAAGGTTACCTACCTTATGCGCTAAATCAAAAAGCATTAAAAAGCGCGAAAGGATAACTGCCACAAGCACAAAGAGGTGATCAAATCGTTGCATACTAGAATCCGCCGCACAGATAACAAGCTGCAGCTTATAGAGGACAAGTAGGAGGACATAGAAGATAAGCTAAAAGAGCAGGATCAGAAGCTACAAGAGATATGGGAGTTGATGATAAGCGGCGGTACAAGGGATGACGAGGACGATAAGGACGACGGGAACACCGCCTGGGTATTGTGGAGCAGCTGCGCTGCGCAGCATGGCTTTCTGTGAGAAGACTGGTTGGGGAGCAACGTGTGGGTTGATGAGACGATCAAGTAATGATAAATCTTGTATTTGGGAGGACAGATGGGGCCATATCGACGGCACGCCGTACACTCATGGAGGATACATGGAGACCGACATGTGAGAGCTGTAATCCATATTGTCAAACACGCCTTCTCTAAAAGATCAAATGAATGGCCTCACCTTTCGACTGTATACCTCAAGCTTCTGCGGACCTGTGCACATCTGGCAGACAAGAATTTAGCGATCAGCGGAAGCCACTCGGCCTGTCCTGCCTCCTGGTCACCGCGGATTTGGCGCGTACACTCTGCATAACCCACCAACTCGAACTTGACATATCCGCAGTTTATGAAGAGAAGCAACATTGAAGGGATTCATAAGACATTATGCTTCTTAGTAGCCTCTATCAAGGCCACTGCTGCTCCTGAGAACAATCCGGGTATCTGGATATCAAAACAAGGAAATGGACCCATCACTCGCATGCCGAGACGCCTCTGCGAATACTGTCCCAGAATTGGACGCAGTAGCCCTTTTGATGACCCAACGACACTTTTACCTCGCGAATCTCATTGGAGATCACTGGCCTCCTCAGCAACCTTTGGAACGCCCCTCACTTCGATCACAAGCAGGACCCGGGACGAACATCCTTCTTCTCATCAAGCATGAATAGCCTGCTGGACGTGCGGATACACCTGAATCATCTGCTGGTACAAATCCGGATGATCGCGAATCATCACCTCCGGATCCCACGCCATGGCCACGAAGATGGTATCGATGCCGCTGCTCAGCGGCGTCGTGAAGATGTTGCAGATCTGCACGCCGATGAGGAAGGCAAACGCACAGATGACGACGGTGAAGCTGCCGTTGGAGTTGTACGAGGGCTTGGTGAACTCGAGGTAGAGGAAGGAGAGCAGGGCGGTGGCGAAGCCGACGAAGAGCGAGCCGAAGGAGAAGACGGGGCCGATCAGGCACTCGTTGATGAGGGCGTCGATACCGCGGTCTTTGATCATCCTGTGGATATGGGTCAGTCGTCGTCTCGCATATTCCAAAGCCGGACCGGGGGGAGGGGGCCAGAGTTTAAGGGAGCACGTACCTCCAGGTATCCTTGGCCGATTGGAAGTATGGCCGGCCGTAAAGAGCAACGTGGGAAAAGGCGTATCTGTTGACGAACTCGATCACCCATGCCAGGCACGAGATGAGGCAGTTCAGGATGCAGGAGAAGACGAAAGCGACAATATCGCCCTGCTGGGCGGCATCGCGCTGCGCCGACTGGGCAAGCATCTTGAGGAAGTTGATGATTGCTACAACGAGGGAACCCAAACTGATCGACCCAAAACTGTACGTCAGGGACCGCCTCAGGGCACCCCTGGTCACGCCGGTCGGGTAGGCACGCGAGTTGTAGTACCAAGACCCATAAATCCCGGCAATCGTGGTATGGATTGTGTTCTTGATCCACTCGCTGAACCAGAAGGACGTAAAAGTGATAAATACGACCAAGCCCGTGACCGTGGCGTAGCTGCACGAGCTCGAGCTGCACGAGGCGTCGTTGTTGCTGCTGGGGGACCACTTGGCATAGATGGCGACGAACGTCACGGAGAACCAGGCGGCGTAGGCGGCGCCGATGAGGCCCCCGAGGAAGCTCACGAGGTAGACGTGCCCGTGGTGGTCGGCGACGTGGATGGCGGTGCGCAACATAAGGGCGCTGAAGGGGATGCGCTTCCGCCAGCTCCAGAAGGCGAACATCGAAAATACGACAAAGACAAGAAAAATGATGCCCCCAACATATTGTTTCCTGTAGAGCATGTATATGGCAGTGACGAGACCCCAGATGATGTTCAGGATGCCGGTCAGCCAGATAATCTGCTTGGGGGCGACGCGGATCAGCAAGACGTAGCCGGCACTGAGCACGATGGCGACGACGAGACTAAAGAGGAAGAGGATCAGGGTATTTGTGTTGATCGTAAAGACAGTAGAGTCGTAGATGTCTGAGCCATTGGTTCCCCGAGTTGTAGCTGCGGAAGTCGTGGTCAGCATGCGAACAGCACCGCAAGACACTAGGTCGTTGGGAGGCAGAATGGAGAGCTCGTCGTGGCCTATTTACCGTAGCCGTGTAGCGCAATCCCAGAGACGACTGTGAAGCCGGCCATGAAGAGCAGAAACAGGATGCCCGCCCACACATCGTTGTATTTGGGCTTCTCGATCTTGAAGGCCTGCTCAAAGGGCACCTTCTGGTCGCCGCCGTACTGGAACTGCTGCTGTCCCAGAGGAGGTACATCTGAATAGCCCCCATTCTGGGGTGGAGGATACTGTTGATAGTCGGAATTGGGAGGCGGGTACTGCGGGTACTGTTGTTGCATGTTGACGTTGGGAGGTGGGCGTCAAAACGCCGACAAGTGAACCAGCTGACTCGTGACAGACTCCAATTTGATATGCGATGCGTGCGCGCTGATGACGCTGGAGACGATGTTGTTATTCGAGCTTTGTCGTTGTCGGGAGGACCAGCAGACGCTGCAGGCGGGCTTGGTGGGCGAGGACAGGAGAGGAAGGAGGGGATTGGAAGGAATTGGATGTTGGATGTACTGTTTTGGGGCCATTTAGGTGAACCCTCGCCCAAGACAAAAACAACGTAATGAGCTGAGGTCTCCAACGGACCGACCAACGGGCCCCAAAACCTCCCCTTCCCGCCCAATTCAACAAGGTCGAACGGTGAGCCTCATCCGACCTCGACCAGGGGCACAGCTCCCAGGCCCGCAGGCCCGCAGGCGCAGGGGCTAGCAGGGATCTGCATGCACAAAACCCAACCTTATTTGCTTGGTGGATACCCGCTGAGCCCGGAACGGGGGACTCCTGCTCCTTGGCCAACTGGAAATGTGCCGTGGCTCTGCTGCAGACTGCACAATTGGCTTTGCCTTCAAAGACTGCTGGGCGCCGGTCTAACCAAGGACTCACCTTGGCAAACAAGTGCCCAGCAAGGCATCGTGGCACACACGCGCACATCTTTGTTCGGTACATGCATGTCAAGGTCTCATCGCTGTCAGCACGGGAGGATTGGCACATGTAATACCGGGACGGCCACCCAAGCGGTCCGTACGCGCCTCTCCGAACATTTCTGAGACAGGCGAGATAGCCTGGAGGCCTTGGTTTTATTCAAGATGATCTCATATATATATATTCCTTCCTGTCGACGGACAGTCTTGAACTCGCAGTGTCTGCGAGACTCCGACCGAATAAGGATGTGAACGAGGCTGGGAGACTGTGCAACCGTACCCCAGCTACGTTACGTAAATGTCTCCTTGGACCAGCACAGCTGAATAGACATGATGCAATATGCGGCCGTTGGGCCATAATGCCACACGCAGTAACCTATAAGCACTTACCAAAGCGTGCCACAGCTATCGTCGTCGGCACTTACAAAGTGCGGGCGCGGGCATCCTTTAGAACCTCACACTCGGGAGTGCAAATGGAAGCAAGGGCCCTGTTCCGAGCTGTCCCTGCCGGTGCCGCTGAGTTCGGCCGCACTGGGGGGCCTCGGCAACACAACCGACTTGATGGGACACGGTCGGGCAGTTTGTCCCCCCACCCCCAATCCCCCCTTCCCAAAACACACACACGAACTGCTTCTTGAGAGCCCACCGCCCCTTGCACACACATACTGTATGCAATGAGTTATGTCAATGCCAGCGCTCTGGGAACCCATTGAGCTGTTTCAGAGTGTGCGGATCTTGTATCATACAGATGTACATGTAAGTAGATGTAACCCCGTCGAATCGACCTAGCACTTGAGGTGCTCCTGTTTACCTTTATTGGAACCAGGTCCTCCACGTACGGGATGGCTTGCAGCATGCCACAAATACTGAACGCCTAGGTGCTCGCTTCTGACTATGTACACGACATCACGACGAACATACCCCCAGGTCTCTAGCCCCATGATAACCTACAGTCCCGAGGCAGACCGTCCCGCCTCATAGCTTGCTCGCCGTCTCAGGAGACTTGACCTCGACGAGAAGTTTCCCTGGATAGATAAGTCAGTGACAAGAACAACTCGGCCAGAGACACGACCACGACTCACCGGTGTTGCCTCCCTTGAACAAGTCGTTGAGCGTCTGCTCCGCCACCTGCAGACCACCCTTAACAATAGTCTCCTGCCGCTTGATCTTGCCCTCGGCCAGCCACTGAGCGAGCTGCTTGCGGGCGGCCGGGTACTCCTTGACGTGGTCGAAGACGATGAATCCCTCCATCCGGATCCGCTGCGTGATGACCTTGCCGATTTGCTGGCTCTGCGGTCAGCTCATCATAGTTTTCGAGACGGCGAGAGCCATTCAGTAGTCTGCTTCTGTCACTCACCCGTGGGCCCTTGGGATCCGTCGAGTTATATTGGCTGATGGCACCACACATGACGAACCTGGCATTCTTGTTTGCCCGAGCCAGCGCCATGTCGAGGATATCACCGCCCACTATGATAGGGGATTTCCCCCGTGGTTAGCGAAATCTCATGTTGTCCTGCTGCGCGCTCTCAATCTGTTGGGAAGGGGGGCAGCCATCCTCTATACTCACCATTGTCCCAAAACACATCCACATACTTGGGCGTAGCCTCCTTAAACTTCTGCTTGAACGCCTTGTCCTTGTAGTTCAGACAGAGATCAAACCCGACCTCCCTCTCCAGCCACCGGCACTTGTCCTCGCTCCCCGCGATCCCAACGACCCTCGCCCCCGCGATCTTGGCCATCTGCCCCGCGACACTCCCCGTCGCCCCCGCCGCCCCGCTGATCACGACCGTCTCCCCGGGCTTCGCGTTCGCGATGGTCGTCATGCCAAAGTACGCAGTCAGCCCCGTCATCCCCAGCACGCCCTGGAGGTCCGTTAGCTTGAGGCCCCCGCCCCCGAGCTCGAGCCCGGACCCGACCCCGCCGCCCATGATCTCGGCGACCGTGTCGAACTCCTTGGGCCCCGCGACCGCGTGCGTCGCCCACCCGGTCGCCGCGACGACGTAATCCCCGGCCTTTGCGCGCTGCGGCGCCCGGGACGCCAGCACGCGCCCGATGACGGACCCTCGCATCCGGCCGCCCAGCGGGACGGGCGGCACGTAGGAGCGCGTGTCGTCGAGCCACCCCCGCATGGCCGGGTCGAGGGAGAGGTAGAGTGCCTCGAGGAGGATCTGGCCGTCCTTGAGGGACGAGGCGGAGGGGATCGGGGCGTGCTTCTGGTGGAAGGTCTGTCCTGGGATGATGGGACCCATGGGCCGCTCGGCCAGGACTATAGAGAGGGATTGGGATGCCATTTTTGGAAAAAGGGGAATATATGATGACCCGTGGGAATGAGATGGGACTAGATGGGGTGAGAATGGAAGATGTGTCAGTTTAGGGTGGTGAGCATGATTGAAGAAAACGAAAAGGCCATTGAAGGTTGGGAGAAGGAGAGGGCGGACCCGGCGAACATGACATGGGCCGCGGCCGACGCTCCGTTTGAGCCGAGGCACCTCGGCCATGTGTCCACTTCCGGCTCCGACCGTCCCCCCATCTCCGGCCGGGACGGCTTTTCATTGCGGCTTCACCTCGTGGTATTGATACCCTTATTGATGAAGAAGTTCTGATGACTTGTCTATCTACAAAAGCCGAATTCTTGCCCCTCGGGTATTCTACTCTTGAAGTGCGTCTGGACACGAGCATGTCGCCGTATGCTGATCTAAGCCCACCCGTCTAGTGTATACAACCGCCGCCCCCCCCCCGCCACTCCAAGCAAAAGGATAAAAATAAAAATAAGAATAAAATTAACGGAACAACACCAAGAGAAGCAGACGGATGCTTCGGCGTGTTTATATCAAATCGACTCAATCCCATCCCCCTCTAGCACCCCCCTTACCCAGTCCTCCGCATCCCTCTCCGCCTCCTCCACCGGCCGCGCAACATCCACCCGCACCACATCCGCCTCGTCCTCCCCCGGCACCTCCAGGCTCACAAACTGTGAGTGCACCAGATTCTCCCCGGCAAAGTGCCCCTTCCTATCCCTCGCCCTCCGCGTCAGGACCTCCTCCGGCGCGTCCAGGTACACGAACCGGATGCGCAGGTCCGAGCTCTGGGCCGAGCCTTCTCGGAGTGTATCTCTGTATTGCCGCTTGAGAGCGGAACAAGTGATTATTAGGTGCAATGATTTCTCTTGGGCCGGATGGTACGCCTCGTGGTCGCGCAGGGCGGCCAGCCAGCCCTGGCGGTCGGCGTCGGTGAGGGGCTCGCCGCGGTGCATCTTCTCGACGTTGGCTCGGGGATGAAACTTGTGGCACACCGTGTGAGTGGGTGGATTTGGCGTGCATGTGAGAGACTATGGCAGGAGGCGGAAAAGGGAAAGGTGGGAGGGATTGCGGTCCCAGAGGATGGGTGGTCCTGCTCACATCATCGCCCTCCAAGAAGGTGAGGTTGAGTTGATCGGCTACGTATTTTGCTAGCGTCGACTTCCCGCATGCCGTTGGGCCCGTGAAGAAGAAGACATAGCGAGGTCGGTCTTCTGTAGGTTTTGACTTGTCAGGCATGGTGTCGTTGAAGGCCTGGCTGTTGTGCTCTGCCTGGGTTCTCATCAGGTGGTGCTCCAGTTCGACTGCGGCTTCGATCATGGGTGTGTCGTGCACCCTTGATCGCACATGTGTATTTTATTAGTTGGCAGTGGCCATAATTTCTGAGCCACCAGCAGGTACGATGGGAATCTACCTGGCTCTTGAGCCATGACGTCGAGCAGACTATCCCCGTACCTGGGTGCACTAGATTGACCCGGGACATCAGCCAAGGTAGGGTTAGGGTCCAATAAACTACATTTTAGTCCCCTCCTTTCATGTTCAGACATTTTGTACAGTACATCCACTGCTCCGGGACTGTGTACCTAGATATTCTCTGGGAAGTTTGACCAACGTGTAGGATAACAAAATGCTAGAAAAATCAGCAAATGCTGCAGAACTCACAGGCGTTTCCTTCTCGTACCGGCTGCACCTTGGTCGCAGAGTGTCGTTCCTTCAGAGTCCTATCTTACATGTAAATTGGCATGTTGAAAATATAGAGAACGGATATTTGTACTGTCATTTTCGGATATTTCACTGCAAAATCACTAGCGCGATGGCTACACCTAATTAAAAGCCGCCTTTTAATAAGATTTAATAAGATAAGATTTTATATAAAACTCTACTAACTACTTATTAGTGCAATTAGTCCTCTTTGCAACTTTATAACCTTTACCTAAAATCTCTTTTTATATAACTTTTAACTGCGCTGTAATGATTACTGCTGGGTTTTGTAAGTTTCTAGAGTGCTAAAAGGTTTATGTCAGCAGAGACGGTTAAAAGAGTATACTAATTATAGTAACAAAGATACTATTATTTTATAGCTAGCAAATAATCACTAGCAGTAAAGCTATTTAAAGGTAAATACTTAGATTAACAACTAAAGAGCTATCTATTAAATCTATCTAATAGTAGAAAATGTATTTAAATATATATTTAGCTTTTTAATCTTAGATAGTTAAATTACAACGTAGTTATAATTTTTTAATAATTAAATTATAATTATAATC